>NW_006497436.1:1348238-1362213 GCF_000471905.2 Amborella trichopoda
CCCTATCCCCCTGTGTGCCTTGCCCTCCCACGACTATATATATAGCGTAGTTGGTATACGGATGCATCTGTAGCTGTAGAGGTAAGGTGCACCTTCAAATTTTATCATGGTATATGATTTTGATGTAAAAAGTTCTTAGGATTATCTCAAAATCTATTTTTTTATCTAATTATAAATTTGTAAATTTCAAAAGTGGTTAAAACCAAGTAAATCTATAAACATATGAAAATCTTAAAAATGGAAGGTGTTAAAAATGGAAGGTGTAGATAATATGTTGTAAAATGCACTATTTTTGAGACTTACAATATGTTTATTTTTCATGGTCATACATCTCGATGTCGAGATAATCAATCAAATGGTTTTTCAACGTTAAAACTACCTTTTTGAATTGCATCCATAGTTCTACATTATAAGGTTGCATCCTTATATAAACATTTTCGAAATATATATATGGGAAAAGATCGTGTTAGCCCCAGGGCTGACAACTACAGTGTTAGCCAATGGCGTTGATTCAATCTGACCGTCACGACCTCATTTTGTGTTTGAATTTTCATTTTTTTTCTACATATCCAAATCACTTAAAATTTGGAGCGTATATTCGTCGTAAATAGGAAAATCTAATAAAAACCAATGGCCTTGATTCAACCTGAGCCGATCTGACAGTCACGACCTCATTTCGTGTTTGAATTTCATTGTTTTTCTACATATTCAAATTACTTGAAATTTGGAGCGCTTATTCTTCGTAAATAGAAAATCTAATAAAAATATAAAAATAATAATTCGTAAAATGTAAATTGATCAAAATACCCTTGAAATATTTCAGAGGTATTTTGATCAATTTACACTTTGTGAATTATTTTCATTATATTTTTAGTAGGTGCGCGTTGATGAGAATAATGAACGTCTAGAATTTAAAGTGATTTGGATTTGTAGAAAAAACTGAAAATTTAAATACAAAATACGATCGTAACTGTAAGATCGGCCCAAAATGAATCTAAGCCATTGACTAATGCTGTAGCAGTTAGTCCGTGGGTTGACAGAATCCACTCCTTATATATACACCGTTTTTCAAAACCAACCGTGTACAAATCCTGTCAAAAAAATTCCATTTTTTATTTTTAAAATTTATTTATTTTAAGTCCACTTAACATGATTGATAATTTCATTCTTTAATAATTTAAACCCAAAATCCATCTCTACAATAGATTTAGGAGAGATGACTCATTTAAATATATGAGTCTGCCATCTCATAGAAACCTTGTCCGTATATATATATACTTGCGAAATCGTGTTTTACGTGGCGGTGACCGAGGTCAATGAGTGACATCCAAAGTCTTTGGATTGCATCAGATGTTGTGGAACTCCCCCAATATACTTTTGAGATAAAAATTTGAGGAATCAATCACTTTATCACTGATAATGACTCAATTACTTGAAAAATTACTGTTTTGTATGGAATCTCTCTCTCTAATTTCGTGTCTTTAGCATTGAATTTGAAGTTATATTTTTGTATTTCTAAATTTTTGAGTAATCCATCAACTTTTGAAATAGCGACGTGCAGAATCAATCAGTCTTTTGATTACATCTTATGCTTCTGTTTCATTGTGTGTGGAATTCCCCAAAGTCTGGCCATTCATATGACGCTTTGTAGGCCATGGTTTTCAATGGAAATCCTCCCAATGCACTTTTGAAATTATGACTTTGAAGAAACATTCAGTCTTTTACATGAAAAAACGGACTCTCTCTCTCTCTCTAATAATGACTCAATGACTTAGAGAGTTAGTCAGTATTTTGTATGGAATCTCTCTCGCTTCAATTTCATTTTTTTAGTATTGCAACCGAAATAACATTGTTTCTCTAAAACTTTAAATAGGCCATCACCTTTTGAGGGTCTACGAGTTTCTATTTCTATCAAATCATGCATTATTTACCTTCTTCCTTTTTTGTATTGAAATTTTTTATCAGTAACTAAAGAATATGAAGTGTGAAATCGATCAAGTGTTTGTCATGAGAGATAACATTCCATGCAAGAGAAACCATATTTTGTACCAGATTAATTGTTGGCATGATAAAATGTGGCTATTGATCCCTTGTGATTAGTTAGATAAGTAATTTTTGGTAGATAAGTCTAGATGTTCAAGTAGAAGTTAGTGGAAAGGATAGAGTTGATAATCTGCGAGGATTTAAAGGCAGGTGAGAAAAAGGAAGGGGCATGTAGAGAGAGAAAAGGGTAGGTCTCTTAGGGAGAGAAAAAGGGGTAGGTGAGGTTTAGTGAAACAAGAACAGGGGCAATTGGGAAAGGGGCGGTCATGGTGATAACACCCCCACACTCTTTCTCACTGACATTAGCCTTCATTGACACTAGCCTACTAGCGCCTTCAAAAAAAAAATAAAAAAATAAAAAAATAAAAACATAAAAAAAAATGCCTAAACTATTTGAAAAAGGGTGTAGTTTGTATAAGGTTGTAACTTTAAATAATCAAATTAAGATGCACCTCCAAATTTTATCATAAATATAATTGTAATTGTATACAATGATGTCATTTCTCTTTGATTCAAGGTGGTCACAATTATTTACAACCATTTGATATGAAATTTGATAATTTAGATGTGTCACAAGGTTCGAGAAAATTTCTTTTGAAGTTTGAGCTTGGCCAATGGAATAATTGCAGCCACCTAATTTTACTTCCAATAGTCAAGATACTATGACCACCTTGCACCAAAGGTAAATAGTCTCACGCTATAATTTCCCAATATAATTTTAGTGTAAAAATTTTGTATGATGGCTTGAGAATCTATCATCATCTCTAAATATATTTAAGGGAAAGTATATAATGAGACTATTTACCTTTGTTACAAGATTGTCACAATTAATCTTGACCATTGGGTGTGATATTGGATGGCTGCATTTATTCCATTGATGAAGATCAAACTTTAAAAATTTTTTTCTTGAACTTTGTGACACATCTTAGCTATCAAATTTCATATCGGACGGTTGTAAGTAATTGTGACCTTCATATATCAAAAGTAAATGGCCTCATTGTATTCAATCCTAGATTTTTAAACTTAAAAAATAGTTCAAATTAGCGAATCTATAAACACTTGAAAATCTTGAAAATAGACGATCTAGATAATTTCTTACAAGATATACTATATTTAGGACTCATTTTTTTTCTTCTTCTTTTCATATCATACATCTCAATGTCGAGATGCCAACTACAGGTTTTCCAACATCAAAATAATCTTATATGAAGGATTTTTGAATTACACCTTAATTCTACATTTTAAGGTTGCAATCTTAGATAAACTTTTCCTTCTGAAAAAACAGGTAAGGGCCGTCTTTATGTCTTTCGCCCTAAATTACCCCAAAAAAACAAACCAAAGGCAATTAAGCCATTGCGGAATAGGGAGGGAGGCCCCTGAGCCTAGTTGAAGAAGGAGAATAATTTAAATGGATGAGACTTTTAGGGAATTCCATACGACCAAACAAAAGCATGAGAGAGGGAGAATCCATACAAAACGCAAAGTAATTCTAAGGTGTCCATGTAGAGCAAATTGATTGTTCAGGTCATTATTTCAAAAAGTCGATGGCTTATTTAGAAATAGAAAGAGTAACTTTGATTGATCTCCATGCTAAAGACACGAAATATAGGAGAGAGAGAGATTCCATACGAAACACTAAACACTAAACACTGATTCTTCAAGTCATTAAGTCATTCTTAGAGATAAAATATGGATTTATTATGGGATTAAATTTCCATTGAACACCGTGGTTTACAAGGGGTCATATGAATAGCAAGACTTTTTGGGAATTCAACCAAACAAAAGCATAGTAGTTAATCAAAAGACTGATTGATTCTTTAAGGTCTTATTTCGAAAGTAAATGGATTCAAAAAAAAAAAAAGTTATGTTAGGGTGCTTATACTATAGAGTATTTTACAATGGATCCGGTTTCTATGCGGCCAAGCCCGCATATGTAGAAATGTGGGTCTCTTAATAAATCTATTTTTGAATTGGATTTTACGATTTAATTTTTAAGGACATGTAATATCTAACATGGAGATCATGAATATGAAAAAATAAATAAAATTTGAAAACTAGAAATAATAATTCTAGTAAGAAAACATTTGGACCATTACTTTCTATTGTTTTTAGATGGAACACCTACTTGCGTCTATATTTAAGAAGGATGCTTTATACTTTCTGGACCGCATATGTAGAAATTCGGTCTAGCCAGCATGAAACAATTTTAAACTCAATATATTTTGGACATTTATATACCTTTGTTTTATAATACAACATTTTTTTAGTAATGTAATGTTTGTTCACTAGGAGGGATATGTCATCATCCACATGGGATGCAACATCACCCATGGAACATGCTAGTAGTGTTTAATGCTTAATGTTGGTGATATTATACCCTATGTAGATGATGTCACACCCTTCTTATTAACAAGAAATACTATACTAAAACAATGCTTCATGTACAAAACAAAAGTACACGCCCAAAACTTGTTGATTACAATTATAAAATGCTTTATATTATGAGGAGCCTAACATAACCCTTTTAAAAAAATATAGAAATAGACCATGCAACTTCAATTTCGACACGAAATTTAAGAGAGAGAGAGAGAGAGAGAGAGAGAGAGAGATTCCCTAAATAATAGTAAATTTTCATGGAGTCCTTATTGAAAAAAAGACTAATGTGATCTTTTACCGCGGAATAAATTTCTTTTTTCTTCACCCCTTTTGTTTTGGCAAAAGATCACTTACAAGTGATCTTATTACAATAACATATACTTCAAAATTAAAACCAATAAAACAATAAAACCAAGATCTTGAAACTTGATGTCATTGAAATAACTATTTCTTATTCTTGAGAATATAAAGATGAAATTGCAAGAAAAAAAAGTAGATAGTGCCAGAGATTACCTCAACCGGGCTTATTACACCCTACACCGAGTTACCACCATCCGATGACGAGGGATCGACCATCTAATTTCAATCTCAACCTGAAAAGCAAGTTTAGGCCAAGCTCGTCAATATAACTCTTGTGCTTCTCACAAGACCTTTAGCCTCAATACCCCAATACCACTTCAAAACTTCTTCATAATTTTTCCAACCCTAGGCTTAGAACAAATTAGAGAGAGAGAGGTGGTTTTTCTCAAGGTGGGGCGTGCCCTATTGATTGGGCTAAGAGAGAGAAGGGAGAAGTGAAAGGGGTATGCCCCTTATGAAGAGAAATATGAGAGAGGTGGGGCGTGTCCCTATAGAGAGAGAGAGACATGAAAGAGAGAGAAGAGAGGCTCTCTAGATGTGTAGAATAAGGGGCAAAATTGGGTTTAGGGTTTCCAAGAGTTTTTCCATTGCTTGCCTCTTAAGAGATATTGAATATCAACCATCGATCAACATTTCCTAAACATTCATTCCATAGATGGGCCATATTTTGGAAGGTGCATGAACCCTTATTGATATTTCCTAAATTATTTTCTTATCAATAGAAATTAAATAAATTAAATTCAATCAAAATATTGTGCATATCATAAAATAGCACAAGCCTTCTCTTACATTTGTAAAATCTTTCAAGATTATATCAAGGGAATATATGGTCAATATATATCCAACCACAAGAAATTCTTGACTACAAGTCAAGATTGACCATATCCAAAATAAATAAGGTATCCAAAGAGGGTTGGGCGTGCCACCCATGAGGGGGTCTCATGGGCCCTACCTCTTAGACCATAGTGGGTCCATGTACACAATGGGCCCTCATAGTAGTTCAAATATTTAAAAAAATAATAAAAAGAATTTTAGAATATTATTTTAATATTTAAACCATTTTAAAATCAATATCTTTATATTTATAAACTCAAAATTTGTCAATAAAATATCTAGAGGTTTATAAAAATTCAAATAATAATTCTAAAATAATTTCTATCATAAAACAACATAGTTAAATTAATTTGATGGGAAAAAGATCCATATGGTTTAGGAATTAAATCATGGGGCACTCCACCTTCAACTATGGATTACAGACCACACTTGCTTTATCAGGCTGACCCAATGTTTCCCATTACTTGTAGTCCAAGCAAAGGCTCATTTACGGGTCATCAAAGTATGGTCGATGAGCCAAGGGGTCACAATCCTAGTCTATGGATTTCAGGTCCTCCCCTAGAGACGGGTCAAGGTCACCTAGACCTGATGCGACCATAGCTCCTATGGTGCATAAGGGTATCTCTTACATATGCATACGCTTCACTTTAAAAGGTGATTTGCTTTCCCGAAACGGTCTATCAATATGCATGCCGCATGATGGTACATGGATAAGGCTTTGGCTCCCATCTTTGAAAGCCATCATTACACACAAGGGTCACACAATCCCTCAGCTCACTCATCCGGGCAAACTCCGTTTATACTCTATACCCAGCTAACTTGGGTTTTTTCCCAACCAATTGGCCTAGACCCTTAAGCATAAATTGGTATCTACAAACACTATTTGCATTGTATGGTCCACCAGGGACCACACTCCCACTGAGTTCATGTTCTACTATACCAAATGTTTTTATTACAATCACTCATAAGGTCTTTAATGGCCATATAAATCCAACATCTTCCACTTGGCTTTTGACTGCCATACATTATCTCTTCATTACTTTCTCTCATCTCCTTCTCTCTTAAGTGTCTTACAAAAACATTAGGGGAAATCCCCTTCTGCAATCATTAGATCTATGGATATGTACTTAATATCTATCTCTCTCAATCTCATATCAATCATCAGGTGATAGAAATATGATTTAATATTATCGGAATTCTTGTGAAAATGAGGCTCTTTAGAAATGCAAATCAACGTCATGTTGTCGCAAAAAATCTGCATTGCCTCACGGGATGAAAGCAGAGCTGATTAAGAAACTTCTTAATCCATACGTCCTCCTTGGAAGCTAGACAGCATACCACATATTCAGTTTCATTAGTAGATAACTCCACCATATTATGTTTCTTTGACTTTCAAGAAACTGCACTCCTTTCAAGTATAAACACATATCCAGATGTAGACTTTGCATCATCTGGATTTGTAAGATAGCTTGCATCTGAATATCCTTCTATTGCTATTTCAATTCCCCTTTTGTATGTAAGCACAAAATCCATGGTCCCTTTTAAATATATAAGGATTCTCTTGACCGCTTTTCAATGCTGCTCTTCAGGATTGCATTGAAATCGGCTGACCAAGCTCATGAAGAATGACAAGTCTAGCTTTGTTCCCGTCATGACATACATAAGGGACTCAACTATGCTCCTATAAGGCACAATATCTATGGCTCTTATATGCATATATTCGGTAGAACACATTTTATTATTTAGCTTCGTCTTTTTGTCTATTAGGGTAGACATGGCCTTACATATATTCATATCAAACTTTTCAGTATCCTCTTACAGTAGGTTGCCTGCGAAAGTTGGATAATTTTCTCTCTCCTGTTTCTTATTATCTTGATGCTCAACACATATGACGCTTCTTTAAGATCCTTCATATTGAAGTGTTATGTAAGAAAAGTTTTTGTCTCTTTTACTAAGGCAATTGAGCTATTAACAATTAGCATATTATCCACATATAAAGAAATAAAGACCACATAATTCCCACTGACCTTTTGATATATACAGTAGTCCTCATTATTTGTAGAGAACATTACCAGAGCAAGGGTCTCTTGAAATTTTATGTACCACTGACGCGATGCTTATTTTAGGCCATAGAGGGATTTATTAAATTTACACACTAGGTTCTCCTTCCCTATTCCTCAAATCTCTCGGGTTGGATCATGTAAATTTCTTCTTCTAAATCATTATTTAGAAAGGTTGTTTTGACATCCATCTGATGAACTTCAAAATCAAAATGGGCTGCTATTGCTATAACGATTCTGATAGATGGGAATTTGGCAACCGGGGGAAATATCTTTTCATAATCTATCCCTTCTTTTTCAGTAAAACCCTTTGCAACCACCCTAGCATTGTATTTTTCTATTTTCCCTTTTGAGTTCAACTTTCTCTTGAAAAGCCACTTCAACCAATGGCTTTACGTTTCCAAGGTAGAGGTACTAATTCCCATACATGGTTTTGGTTAATGGAAGCATATTCATATTTCATGGCTTCTACCCAGTATTCCTTTTTAGGACAAGACAAGGCTTCATGGTAAGTTTTAGGTTCAGAATCTTGATCTTCCTCAACTTTATCACAATGTTCCCCCAGGTAGATAAATTGTTCTAGGTATAGAGGAGGTCTACTGATTCGGTTACTTCATCTTGGTTGGGTTCAGGTCCATTTTGTATAAAGGGTTTGATTCAAGCTCAAGTCTAATGGAAGTTTCAGGTTTGGGTTCTTGAAGCACAGCCTTGTTTTTTGCCTCCCCAAAGAAGTCGACTTCTTTTTGTCTCATTCTTGCTTCAAGGAATTCTTTCTCGAAGAAGTGAGCATCACGGCTCTCAATGACTGCCCTTATTTCAAGGCTATAGAATCACTACCCCTTATCATGGTCTGAATAGCCAATGAAAATGACTTTAACGTTTTGGGTTGACGTTTGATCCTATTTTGGTGCTGGATGAGATCATGGGTTGAGCAACCCCAAACTTTTAGGTGATCAAGGGAGGGAACACGACCTGTGAATATTTTGTGAGGAGTAAGTGGGCCAGCTTTTGTGGGAGTCTAATTAAGGATATAACATGCCGTCAATACAGCTTCTCCCCAAAAGTCTAGGGAAAGACTTGCATGCTCCATCATACTCCTTACCATTTCAACCAAAATCCTATTTTATCTTTCTTCAACACCATTTTGTTCGAGAGTATATGACATGGTGTATTGATGGATGATTCCATTCTCAACACAGAGTTCTTTGAAAAGTTCAAATGAATGTTCCCCCTATCCCTCTTTCGATTCTAAGGACTTTGATTTTCAAGTTAGTTTGATTATCTACCTGGGCTTTATATTCTTTCAATTTCCTAGGGCTTCAAATTTTGTGTGAATAAGATATACATGGCCATATCGTGAGTGGTCATCTATAAAAGTGGTATAATATCTTTTACTACTTTTGTTCGCTACATTCATAATTCCACATATGTTACTATGAATGATTTTTAAAACACTAGTAGCTCTTTTTACCCAGGTGGTATTTTTCCTTACTCCCAAGACTCACACACTTTCGATAAATCTCCCTTATAATTTTGAAGAATGCTGTCATTTTTCAATCTATCTATTCTTTTGATATTAATGTGTCATAACCTCATATGCCATAAGATAGAGCATCTAATTCATTAGGGGACGAGATATAAGCAACGTTCTCACTTTTTAATAGCAAATAATCCCGTCTATAAGACGTCCAGTCATGACAACATTATTACCTTTCTTGACCACCAGCGTCTCCCCAATAAAAGTGGTCATGAATCCAACCATTGACATCTTGAGAACCAAAACCAAGCACTTCTTCATATCAAGAGCATAAAGTGCTTGCTTTAAGATCAAGATGCTCCCACTCTTCAATTTCAGCTCGAAATCTCCAACTCCAAGTGCACCAATTTTCTGATTACCTCCCATGTAGATATGTCGCTGTCGTAGCCCAATGGGAGTAAAAGAACGGAAGATCCAAGAAGTTATAGACACTCAGCAACATCTCAAAGACCATACAAGCCAGTTCCTTGTTGGTTCCTCCAAATTTGTTGGACTGATAATTCTTGGCTATGTAGCCACCTTCTTGCAAAAAAAGCAAGTCCTGGTCTGTCTCTTTCCTCCTTTGTCTACAAAATTTCTCATTTAGAAGTCTTTTCTGTTTCCAAAATTAATTCTACCCGTTGCTTTCTTAGGTTTAAAAGAGCGAGGAGATTTTACCATGTGTACAGCTTCTCTTGGACTCGTTGTTAGTTTGTGCTTCGAGATTCTCCTTTCTTCTTGTCCTTTGATTATCGTGATAAGCTCATCCAGCTTTGGTGCTCTCCTTCTAGCTGAGAGTGAGGATACAAAAGTTTCCCATGAGTTAGGAAGTGAATTCATGAGATGAATCACTTGCATGGGTTCAGTCGGTTTCATGCCAGTGTCTTCCATCTCTCTGACTAGTGCACGAAAGATGCGTACATGATCCGCGAACTTAGTACCCTCTGCGATCTTTAATTCATTATAATTTTTCATAGTCTTGGCTTGCTTTATGAGAGAATGCTCATTATACTCTCTCTCAAGTCTATCAAAGATTCCACTTGCAATATAAATTGACTCATCCTCAGAAGCATACGAGTAAGTTATAGCGCACAAAAGAATATTCTTACATCTCAAGTTCCTCCTCTTCCAAGTGGCATACTCATCTTTGATTGCTTGAGATGAGTCGTCAGCTAGACGATGAAGACAACCCTCATAGAGCATCTCATGCAAGTTTTCCTCATAAATAACACATCTAATCTTTCTTCTCCGAGGGACATATTTTGTCTCGTCGAATCTTTTATTTTTCAGGATCTTCGAGACGAAGGTACGAGCAGTCATATCTTTTATTCTCAAGCAAAAATTAGAAGCGACTTCCTAATGACAATCAATTAACTATGCTTGATACCAATGAAAGAAAGACCAATGTGATCTTTTACTGGAGAATAATATTTTTTTTTCTTCACCCCTTTTGTTTTGGCTGTTTGACATTTTTCAGCACCTATGGATCCCTGATGTGGAATAAAAAAGAGAAGTCGGTCAATAAAGCCTGATAAACAGTGAAAATTTTGACAGTCTCTGAAAGGTTCCAGAACTGGTTAAGATCTTCATAAGGACTCCAAAGAGTCTCCTGCCAAGTTTCATCACAATCTGACATGTATAAGGTAGTGTAGATGAAGAAACAATTTCGGCAGAATCAACCTCTTGCACCCTGAAACTATAACTTGAACCTTACTTTCGGAGCATCAAACGGCTATGGGACCACCGCCATTAGATCCGGTACATTTGAAAACCCCCAGGGGTAAAATTTCAGCTTAAACAGACACTCTAAGGAAAAGTTATGGGCAAACCATTGAAATAGGAGGAGCCACACACTATTCCCGTGTGGCCACCCTACAACTAAACTCCAATAAAACGTAGTCATGAACAATGAAATTGTGATGCCCATATCTCCCTCGTCCGATATCGATTCATGCTCAATTTATTGGAGTGCGTTCGTCTTGTCGAAACGAGCGTTTTGATATGTGGTACGTCTTGTGACGATGTCCGAGCAAGGAGAAAAACTAGAGAGAAGATCGTGATTCGGATAAACATGTTACAGATTTCTAGCAGTACCTCCGGTCACTCGAGCAGCCATATCACAGTGCCAGCACTCCTGATTGATGTGAGATAAGTTGCATCGCGTGCGTAAGGTCTGTGGCTGTCACTGGTCCAAACCATGCTTGCAATGAACGGTTGGATTTCACACAAGATTCAGTTGAAATCACTGTAGATTCTGGTCTCCGAAATTCTAAATTCCGGCCAAAAGTTCAATATTGTCAAATATTCGTTGGGGCACCAAATCGCGTCCCATTTGTTGCAATGCGATTGTGGTAACATGCTCAGTGCAATTCAACGAAGAAATCGAAGAAAAACATCAAGATGAAGACGCAATATTAATCAAAAGTTTTCAAGATCTATTCAAAAATTTCAAGTTACGTGATCATGCCTTTAAAGTGTGATTCATGGCTTAAAATTGATATATAAAAAAAAATCGTAGCATCGAGCCCTACATGATGACAATCTTCTTTTGTTCATTTGGATGTTGAATCGTCAATGGATAGTTTGAGAAGAATCAAGAACATCCCTAGTTCTCAACATGGATTGTTTTGAAATTTTTCCAATTGTTAGGTAGGGGTAAATCAGTCATTTTGTACCCTATTTTTTTAATTCAAATAAATTTTAATTATCCCCAATTAGGGTTAGTTTTGGGTAATCCACTCATGTTTCAGCTCAAGTTTATAAATAGATGCTACCTCTCATTGAAAAAGGGAGGGACACTTTTGCTGGAAAATCATTGTACAAGGATTTGACTTTTAATCAAAAAGTCAATGCTTTCTTCTTGAGTTCTCTCGAGCACGTCTTGGAGAGAGAGAAGAGAGAGAAAGTTTAGAGTAGTACCCCTCCTAACTTCAAGGTATTTTGTCTCTCTTCCCTTCTCTCTCTTCGGTTTTCTTTTTCTCTCTTCTTCTCTATCTTCTTCTCTTTCTTATTCTTCGTCTATCTTCTTCTTCTCTGCTGAGTCTTTCTCAAGGGCCATGCACGGTAGTGGCAGAGCTGTGCATGCCTCTTGAGTTAGCCACCTCAGGTCAGTTATGCACCCGGACCTCACACGGGAACTCGGGGCAAAGGCCTGATGGTAGATAGAAGCCTATAGCCTCCAATGCAACAACCCAGATTTCCCTCTATCCTTGGACCTCACTCTCTACTCCAGCTGATAGAAATGGCCTTCAATTCTGGAGTGAAGTCTATTACAGACTCAAGATCAGGCAGAAGAGAAGCCTGCAGCTCTTGACTAAGGAAGCCCCCAAGGCACTTGAGGTTACCTCTCTCGATGACCTCCTGCCTCACAATCCCTTCTTCCCTCTTCGAATCCCAGAATTTGAGCAAGAAGTCCAAGAATATTGCTTGTTGGTTACCGTCACAGGAAAAGATCGAGCTGTCAAGAAGACACAGTCCCAAGACCGTCAAGAACCAGTCCTCACACGGTCAGCGTATAAGACTTGAGTCTAGTCGGAGCATGTTGAGCCCCTGCAGACTGACTTACCGTGTACGACTCGCCAACCGCGTCAGCCCACTACTCCACCTGGCTCTGACCTTCCTGAAGGATTGGTCAACGTCATGGTGATCAACGAGCTGAGTGACTCCCAAGAAGAGCAGATGAACAAGTTCGAGGTGATGACGCAGTCCATTCTCGAAAAGATGAATCACCTAGAAGATGCTGCAGTCCACCTGGTGAGGACCCAGCTCCGAGGCAAACTCCCCCATCGGCCTCCCAAGACAGCTTTGCTCCTTGCATGGTTTTGTCAGCCGATATAGATGCCATGGTGATCCATAGTCTCAAGAGTAAGATCCCGGGCCTGCAAGGGGTGCGGCTTTACCAAAAGCCGTACCCCTTGTATATCGACCAGCTGCCGTTTCCCTCAGACTATAAAAGAAGGAAGCTCCCCCTATTCAACGGCACTACATCCCCGCACCAGCATATCTGTAACAATCCTAAAATTTCAAAAAAAAAAAAAGGGGGAAATGATGCTTTTAATAGGTGATGGTCTGATTGAGTATGATGGTCCTTGGGGACCATCACTATTTTCAAAACTTTTACTTTGGTTTAACTTTTGCTTTGCCTGCTTTTGCCTCCTGCTGCTTGCAGCTGGCAACGTCTTTTAGCGGACGTGGTTTTCGTACGATAAAAGCAGACTTTTAACGCGACACCTCAGGTACGAGGTAGAGCGTAATAAAATAATATAATAATACGTTATAAGAATTTAAATAGGGGATGTGAGCACTCCCACCCTAAAACAAAATTTTGAGATCTCTCTCTCTGGTCGAAACACAGTGAACTTCTCTCTCGAACCGAATTTTTTTATCGGAAGCTCCCTCTCACATAATTGTGGGTAAGTGACATCGTCTTCCTGAAAAATAGTCTGTTTTTAATAAATAGTGATATTTCCATCCAGGATCTTTATTTTATAAGTTTTATGTGTAAGTGACCCCATTGTCTCGAAAAATAATCCATTCTTTTTAAAAGTGAAATAAAATAATTATTTCTGCTTATTATCATGAATTTTAGGCGCGATAAATTTTATGCGCACGTGACCCCATTATCTTGAAAAATAATCTTTTTAATAAAAATTGTGATATTTTATCCATGTTAGAAATTTTGAATGCTGTAAATTAGAAAAATAAATTTATTTATTTTTCTTGTCTATTGGTAGAAATAAATGTGATATTTCTGCTTTTAGTAAAATTGTGATATTTCTTTTTACTG
>NW_006497436.1:1366615-1413891 GCF_000471905.2 Amborella trichopoda
CAGGATAACTATGGATTCATTTTGAGTGCTAGTCAAGATCAACTTTGAAGATACTGTTGTTGTGCTAGCTTTCTTTATTTATTATGTAAGACCTCGCCACTGTAAATTTGTCCTATCAATAGATGTATATATGTTTTGTCCGTCACATCTCAGGAATAATAGTATTGTAAATTCTTGGGTGTGACAATATCGCTCACTTCCAAGCGGCTTGTCGAGAGACCGCAGTTGACGAGCGACTCCTCCTCTGTCAGTTCATCGAGACTCTCGAAGGGCAAGCCTTTCAGTGGTATGCTTGGTACACACATAGCAGGAAATGGAGCAATTGTTTTACCAACGCTTCTATGAAGTCCATAGAAACATGGAAACCATCGAGCTCCTCCCTCTAACTCAAGAACCTGGTGAGCTAATGGATAAGTTCATCGCCCAATGGAGAGAGTTAAAAACCTATCATGCCACTCCCACGACTGAAAGAGAAGCAGTCCAGACCTGCATACGAAATATGCCGCCCTGGATGTGGAGGCTTCCAATCTAGCCTCCATTTTAGAGCTCATCTCTAAAGCGGTTCGTATAGAAGGTCTATCCAAGAACCATGGTGTATCTCTTCAGTAGTCATCTAGCTCGGGAAATGGTCTGGGCAATGGTAATTCTCGCTCCAACAATTAGGGCAACCCGCAAAAAGGGGTCATTAGTGCGGCTGTCACCGTGACTGACACTAAGAAAACCACCCCACAAACCATGGATCTCTTCGAAGGGGAAGTCACAACCAAGGCACAGACAACACCTCAGGCTGTAGGCAAGCAGCAGCAGTCCTATAACAAGGTCTCGCCCCCAAAAAATGTAAATAAAAGTGATTACTGAATCCAGCACCAGAGCAAGGTGTACCCCTTCAAGAAGGACTGGGTTCCTGCACTGCTTCAATTACTATTAGAGCAAAACATGATCCAGCTACCGGAGGTCAAATCCCTAGAGCAGACTGGACAGGAGACACACGAGAGATACTGTGCCTATCACAGGAAGGTGGGACACCTCACTCAAGAGTGCTATACGCTAAAAGACATTATCGAAGCCCTTATTAACAAAGGCTAGATAAAGCTTGAAGAGCTAAAGAAAGCATTCGGGTCAACTGAAGCTTCCCATGTAGTGACAATCCAAGAGAATGACGAGGCACCCTACTGTCCTCCGTGCAGTATTCTTCGTAATGCTCGAAGAAGGTCTAATCATGCTGAAGCCGACAAGGCAGCCCAAGTTCCTACCTCCAAGAATTGAGAACCTCTGGTGTCTGTATCATCTGATACGAGGTCATGACCTGAGCGAATGCACTGGCTTCCACAATCTCTTGGAAAAGAAGATGCAGCAACACTAAGAAGCTCATGGTAACCCAGAAGGACACCTTCAAGTCCCTGCTCCACCAGTGTAAGAAGACCTCCTGACACAAGCCCAAGGGAGTGTGCTAGACCCTCCGTAGGCCCTCTTCGAGACGATGCTCCAACAGGGTCTCATCACTCCCAAGCCCGCCAGGCAACCTAGGCATCTTATCCAGGGTACAGAAAATCTCTGGTGCCCATATCAGCAAGTACGGGGCATTAAGCTGAGGGAATGCTTTGGGTTCGAAGCTGTAGTTGCGGAGAAGGTAAATAAAGGCCTCATTGTTTGTGTATTCTCCCATAACGCTTTCAAGTCATCACTCCCGTCCAACTTCTCAGCCTTGGGAAGTCTACCACACTCAACTTCTTAGCCTTGGGAAGTCTACCACAGACGAAGTAGGCTCAAGTCCTTAAGTGTGAGGCAGTCTACCAAGCCAAGGCTACTCATCAGCCCGTCATGATAGACGAAATGCCTCCTAAGAGATCTAGGAGACGAGTGCCCAGGTCAACTCATCGAAGGAACCATATTCCTCAGCCCTCAGTTGAGGAGAAACTCCTCAGGCCTCTTCCTCCACTGCCGACCTTACAGAACTTCATCCCAGGCGCAACTCCCCTTATCCCTTTGTCCAATCAAGTGGACATCCCTGAGTTATCAACTACTCAGGGCTCATCCAATATGGGTGACGACGTTAAAATCATTCCCTAATGGTCAGAGCCGAGGCAAGACCTAAAATACCTCCTTCACACGTCCAATTCTGATGATGACGTAAAAAGCTACCCAGAACACTCTAACTTCGCTTCTTCTTTTCCTCCTCCCTCTTCTTCTATCTCTTTCATAGGTGCAGCTCCGCAGTGCTCAGACTTCTATGCTCTAAACAGAGAGCTCGAAGGTACCAACATCAGTAGGTCACATCAGAAACGCCTAAGAAAGGTGCTGACCCAGGCTACTGGATTCTTAACCATTGTCGATGCCCTGGTAGCTCAAGCAGAGACCGAGCCATCTTCAAGCTCTTATTCCAAGGATTCCTTCCATATGGTGCAAATCTCGGAAGTATCATCTAGCACGGGGCAAAGGAGCCTAAGATCAGGGAAGAAGCTATAGCCCACACCTTAGAAGTTCAAGGTCCTCAAGTTTCCTGATCCTTCACTTTTCCCTAAGCCTCAACCTCAAACCTCCACATCCCTAATACAAATCCCTATTACTTCCCCATCAGTCTATACCGTACTGGTCGAACAACAAAGTCAGCCAGTATCACAAACCAAAAGTCAACTAAAACCTGCTCTTAAAACTACCCTACCACCTAAACCACTGACAAGATCAAGAGCGCAGAAGGCTGATGAGGATAAAGGGAAATATGATGTAGTTGGGCATTTGAAAACGCTTCCAGGCCTTCTAAGTATTTATGACGCACTTATGCTGTCCAGTGACTACCGTATGGCCTTGGTTGAAGCCCTTTCTAACCCAGAGGTGTACGAGACTGAAGTTGAGCCAATTGAGGTGGACCCAGCCATTCTGGATGGGTGCTTGACGATCACCTTTTCCGAAGATGACCTTCAGTTGGGAGGAAAATTTCACAATCGCCCCCTCTTCATAACTGGTGAATTACATGCCTGCCTTATCAACTGGATTATGTTGGATGGAGGGTCATCAGTCAACCTGATCTCAAGAAGGATCCTCACCCTATTGGGAATAGGATCTAGGGACCTCACTCCTACCCACATCACTGTGCAAGGTTCAACCAATCAGGAGAAAAGCTGGCTAAGACAGTTTGTCTTCGCCTCAAGATCGGTGACCTGAATAATTATGCTCAGTTTCACATAATCGACACTGATACATCTTATAATGTCCTGCTCGACCACCCTTGGCTTCATGATCATGGGATGGTTCCTTCCATGCTCCACCAATGCTTCAAGTACAGTTGAGATGGGAGACAACACACGGTCTATGCTGATAATAGATCGTTCCCTACAGCCGAGACTCACTATGCTGATGCTAAGTATTATTTCACGGATCTTCCAACACCAGGGAAGCCATAGGATAATGATTGGAAGATTGTGAGAGAGACAGAACCCTCACCTCATGATGATGTCAAAGACCTTGGGCGAATCATTGCAGACATGTTAAAGAGGAGGAAAGATAAGGCAAGGTCCTCCACTTGACTCCTATTATCCCAAGTATACCTTGCCACATCCATGAGGTCATGGTGTCATCCCCCGAAGATGAAGCTTCCCACTCTACCTCTGCTTCTAATTTTCCAAAACAAAATAACGAGCTAGAAGCAAATCTTGAGGCTGAGAAAGCCTTAGAGGTAGACCTTCCAACACCGAGGGTCACCTATACGCCGGACCGGCGTAAAGTCCTGCATGTCCCCATTGCTCTCCTAGAAGCAGAACTTGCATACGAACCACCAAAGAAAGTACTCCAAATCCCATCCTCCTTGAATAAGGAGATCACTAGCAGTCAAATGAAGGTCTTACACTTCTCAGATGCTCTCAAAGAAGGACAAGCAGACAAGGGTCAGCCCTCTGGCGCTCAGGAACAAGACCCCATGGCAGAGCTGAGAAGTGAGGTTTGTAGCCTCCAGAATCAGCTGGAGGTTATGCACATCGCTTCAAAGCACTTAAAGGAGTTCGTCCTTGAGACTAAGACCTATGATGAGCTAAAGAGCAATACACCCCAAATCGAAGCCAAGGCTCCCCCGTATTAGAGTATTTACAGTGAACACGCTCACCAAATCATGATAACCATGAATTATGTGCCCCTGTCTAATAAAAAACTAAGGGATGAGGAAGCAATTGCTCCCCCATTCAAGGTCATTGAAGCCATATCAAGCTATCATAAGACAAAGCAAGGAGTGGGCTATTCTTTTTCATCTCATCCTGTGAAAGGACGGAAACAATCAAGTAGAAAGAGAAGGAAGACATGCATCACACAGAAAGAGACAAGAGCTATTTCATGAATCATAAGGCATTACAAGCGTTCTTTTCTTTACAATAGAAGAAATGAAAAGAGAAAGAGAAAGAAGGCACTGTAAAAAACTGTCAATGATCTCATTGACCTTTCCCCTGCACTCTTTGGCCAATGCCTTCGTCCGCTGGATGTCTCCTCTTAGTTCAGCCACCAGCTCGGCCTCATGCTCCACCAAGGCCAAATTTTCACCCAAGGGGTACTCGAGGTCATGCAACTTCTGGCCCAGCTCCTTATCCTCAGCCTCCCAAGATGTTGCCTCCTTCTCCAGTCTTTCAAGTTCCCATGCCCACTTGGCTATTTTCGCCTTCAAGGTCTTTACCCTATTGTGGCGTGTTATGGCTTGCTCAGCAAAAGTGGACCTATGAGAGATAGTAGCCTCTCTCTCTTGTAGCTGGGTTGGTTAGATGCCTCTATCTTGCCCTCCGGATCCTTTGAGGATCAGGTGGCATGTGTCTCAGGTTCCAAGAGAAGACCCAGAACATTTTTGAGATCGCCCTTTCGGGAACGTCGTTCAAGAAAAGGGGCAGGTGTTCCCAATCGGTGAGAGAGAAATTTAAGGTGGGTTTGAGACTTACTCGGGCTGGCTTGCGTGGGCGCCCTCTTAGATCACGAAGAAAGCCCCCCAGTAATAAAACTTGTTCGAAATCGCCTCCCTTGGCTTGTATTCTTCTCTTTTCTGCAATCACACACATATGGCAAAGGTTATAAGACAGGTGGGCCATACCTCACCCTTGTCCTCTTTGATAGACATACACAAGCATGCGCATTAAAATAGAAGAAGAGAAACATAAGAGAAGAACGATGGGGGAGAGAAGAATTCATCTGAGCATGAGGATCAGAGCGGTGACTAAGCTGGTGAATAATTGGCTTAATGTGGTAGCAAAACAGGCTCAGTAACTAAGACTGACTCACAGGATTACTACTAGACGTCATTACCAGTACTGACTAGCTAGGCACGATGGTTAGTCTGTTGTGGCAATAAAGCGGGCCCAGTTACATTGGCACAACAACATTACGGCTAGATGATAGGACTACCATGAGATGCTAACCTCAATCCCTCTTAGTCGAATAAAAGAATAACAAAATTAAGGTTATGAGAAAAGAATAAGAAATGACATAAGAGAAGAAGGGAACAGAAGGAAGGAGGGAGAAGAAAGGAAGATAAGAGTATGAAAGGCGAGAGAATAAAAGGGAGAGAGGAAAGGAAGATGCAGTTGGTGCTAGGCATTACCGACTGCGTTAGAAGGAAGGGAGAGAAAACACATTCGGCGTTTGGCGTCACCAATTGTGTTATACAGAGAAGAAGAGAGAAAAGACCCAGTCGACGTTAGGCTTTGCCAATTGTGCCTGAAGAAGAGAGAGAAAGACTTAGCCGACACAAGGCTTGCTCCGGTTGCGATGGAAGAGAAATAAGAGAGAGAGATCTATTCAACGTTAGGATTCACCGACTGTGACAGAAGAGAAGAAAGGGAGAAACCCAGCTGGTGCTAGGCTCACGCCGATTGTGATTGAAGAAAAGCAGGAGAGAAAGATCAAGCCGGCGCTAGGCTTTGCTGACTGTGACAAAAGGGAAGAAAGGGGGAAACCCAGCCGGTGCTAGGCTCGCGCTAGTTGTGATGGAAGAAAAGGAAGAGAGGAAAATCGAATCGGTACTAGGCTTCACCGACTGTTACCGAAGGGAGAGACATAAAAATAAATCTGACGCTAAGCTTCATCGACTATGACAGAAAAGGAGAGAGAGAAATCCAACCAGTGCTAGGCTTCTCTGACTGCAATAGAAGAGAAGGAGAGAGAGAAATCTAGTTGGTGCTAGGCTTTGCCGACTGCAACAGAAGAGAAGGAGAGAGAGAAATCCATCTAGTGCTAGGTTTCACCGATTGCAACAGAAGAGAAGGAGAGAGAGAAATCTAGCCAGCGTTAGGCTTCATCGATTGCAATAGAATAGGAGAGAGAGAAATCCAACTGACACTAGGCTTTGCTGACTACATTAGAAGAGGAGAGAGAGAAATCCAACCGACCTTAAGCTTTGCTGACTGCAATAAAAGAGAAGGAGAGAGATAGAGATGAGAAGAAGAGAGAGAAAGATATAGAGACGAGAAGAAGAGAGATAGAGATAAAGATGAGAAAGAGGGGAGGAGAGAGAAAGAGATAGAGATAAGAAAGAGAGGAGGAGAGAGAAAGAGGGTAGGAGAGAGAAAGAGGGGTGGAGAGAAAGAGGGAAGGAGAGAGAAAAAGATAAATATGCAACTTAGGGGAGAGAAAGAGGGGATGAGAGAGAAAGAGATAGAGACGAGATAGGGTGGAGGAGAGAGAAAGAGGGGAGGAAAGAGAAAGACATAGAGATGAGAAAGAAGGGAGGAGAGAGAAATTTATCTGTCTGAAAGGTATCGAATCTTTTTTTCTCTCTCCTCTCGCTCTCACAGACACACCCACAGCTTAAGCAAAATTCAGAATTTTATTGATTGATCCAAGAGGAATAAATCCGTCCTTTGTACAATGAGGCATTGTTTGTTTATAAAGAATTGGGCTAAAACATGATTGTACTCCTAAAAACTACCTAGAATTGAAGATAATTACAATTTAATTGAATTTAAAGAAAGTCTTAAAATGGGTGCAAAAGGACTTTTTTGCCCCTGCTTAACAATGTGTGAAATTCAAGAACAGTCCTTGCTGCTGCCCTACAACTTGCGTGATATTCTGGGGCTGACCCAACGTCGTTCAAATGCTCGTTTGATCAAAAGATTTATTGTTTTCTTGTAGGTCTCGATATGGCGATCATTTTGATATCAATTTCAAGCCATGAATCATGTTTTTTGAGCCATTATCATGAGACTTGAATTTTGGATGAATCTTGAAAACATCTGATCGATTGTGTGCTTGTTCCTTGATGTTTCTTTTAGGCTTCTTCATTGAATCACACTGAGCATGCCGTCACGATCATGTTGCAACAAACGTAGCTTGATTTCGTGTCCAGATGAAGATTTTGTCGTCTTGCTTTTTTGACCGGAATCTTGAAATCTGGTGGCCGAAATTTATAGTAGCTTTGACACCTTCGTGTATGAAATCCAACCGTTCATCGTACACGAGGTTCTGACTAAAGGTAGCCTCAGACCTCACGCACATAATGCATTTAGTTTTGTGCCGATTGGGTATGCGAGCGTCGTGATTTGGCTGCTCGAACGAGGCGTGTTGCCGCTGAATTTTCTGCAACTTCCTTCACGGATCAGCAACTATCATTTAGTTTTTCTCTCTGCTCAGGCATCGTCACTGGGCTTATCACATATCGAATTGCTCGTCATGATGAGATGAACACCGTCTCCAAATTTGGGAGCTATCTGAATTGGAATGAGTGAGATATAGGCCCCAAAAATGACTGCTCGTGATAGGTTAAACAACCGCCCTTAATGGTGTTTTGATGCAGTGAGGCCACACGGGAATAGTGTGTGGCCTATCGCTTTTCGGTATTTTACCCATAACTTTGCTTTGGGGTGCCCGATTAAGCCTAAACTTGACCCATAGTGCCGGATCTAAAGACCATGGTACGACAACTGTGTGAAGCACCAAAAGTATGGCTATAGTTACAAGGTCCATTTCTGGGTGCTAGAGATTGATTTCGCTGAAATTGTTTCTTGGTGTTCACTGCGTTAAACATGTTTGATCGCGATGAAGCTTGGCAGGTGGTCTTTTGAAGTGCTGATGAAGATCTTGACCAATTCTGGGGCCATTCTGAGACTGTTGGGAATTTCCACTATTTTGTAGGCTTTATTGACCTGCTTCTTATCAGGGACCAAGGTGTTGAAAAATACGTTTAAAAAACTTTTCGTACTCAATGTTGTGCTTCAAGAGAAGCGAGAAGGACAATCATTTGAAAAATTTCCTTTGGCTTTTACTTTTTTTTTCTTCTTAGCCACAGGACCACGTGAACACCGAGGAGATTCACCCTCGTGCGGACTATTTTTGATTTTGAAGCTGAGGATTTTATACGGACCTCTTCAGTCAGAATCAGGACTGACTGGCAATTGAGTGCCATGTCGAAGGGCATTGCTCCCATTTGGTATGGGTTCGTTTATTTGATTTTGGTCAGCGCTGTTTGCTGCTACACTAGGTTTGCTTTTGACGATCAGAGTACCACTGTAGGTCTTGTCTACGAGGTTCAAACAGGGGTAGTTTTATTAGCCGGTCCTGAAGGTTTGGGCTTGTCGGCTAGGCAAGTTAAAGTCTCTAGTAGGTTTCTCCCTGGCTTTGTCAGTTTCTTGCCTTTGTAATGCTTGTTTCTAGAGTGCGTTTATGTCCTCGTGGGAATAATGTTCTTCCTCATGAGACTTGTCTTGCCTTTTGGGCGAGTCTTCTATCTTTCGAGTCCTTTTGCAACTGGACTCAGGCTGTTAAAATATTTTCCTTGAAGATCGTATTTTTTGATTCCTGGCATTGTGTTACAAGGAATTTTGTTTTTTTTTTTTGAGTGGGGGCTGAAGCCATCTGCTTAGGCGAGTGCTGCATCAACATGTTTATTGGTCCAAGCGTCCTTTGTGGATTTTCACTTGAACTTGAGAAGCAGTGCCATAGAGACAGGTTTTACTAACTTCTTTTCATTTTGATGCTCTTTTACCCATGACCTTTTGGCCGTGTCTACCCTTTTTATCCATTTTTACTCACGATGCCCTTTTGGGTTTTCACCATGCCCGGGTTTTTATTCACGAAACTCTTTTACTCATGGTTTTGTGACCATGCCCGTCCGTCATTTTTACTCATAGCGTTCCCTTGTTAAGGTATACACCATGCCCATTCTTTCATCATTTTTTTTGTGAAGGCATGTTTAACGTCATGCCTTCGGGACCTATGCGAAACAATTTAACATCATATGGCCAGGACATACACTATGGTTTAAGGTCATACAACTGAACCGTCGTGGTGATGAATAGTAGTCTGTGGAGGCCATGGAGTTAGTTTGGTGGTGGTTTGACTCACTTGGGGAATTGATATTAGGCTACTTATAAAAAATGGATGATGTATGCAATGTGATTGGATGATGGTGACCCACTAACTTACAACGAGTATGGTTGGGGGGATGGTGCGCGCAGGTGAGACTCACTGAGGAATGAGGTATGGTGATGAAGTGAATGGACACACTGGGGAGGTAATGAAGGTGGCACGTGCACACTAACAGGTAGGTTTGTGAAGGTGTGCATGAAAGTGTACGTAATGGCATGTGAGCGTATGTGGGGGCAAGTTCTAAAGGTGATACCTCCGAGACTTGTGCAAAACAGTTTATCGTGATGCAGCCAGGGCATGCACTATGGTTAAAGGTCATACAACTTGACTGTGGTTATGTAATTTAAAGTCATACAACTAGGACTGTGCCGTTTAAGGTCGTGCAACTAGACCTCCATTACAGTTTAAACTCATATAGTTTGGACCATGGTGCGGAGTCCTTTAACATCATGCAGCTAGGACGTGCACTATAGTTTAAGGTCATACAGCTGGACCGTGGTTATGTAGTTTAAAGTCATACAACTAGGACAGTGCAGTTTAAGGCCATGCAACAAGACCATCACTACAGTTTAAGGTCATATAGTTTAGACCATGCAGTTTTAGGGTTGTGTAGCACGGGTCGAGGATGTGCAGTTTAGGGTCGTGCAATAAGGACTGAGGCTGTGCAGTTTAGGGTCATGCAGCACGGACTGAGGCTGTGCAGTTTAGGGTCGTGCACCACGGACCGAGGCTGTACAGTTTAGGGTTGTGCAGCATGGACTGAGGCTGTGCAGTTTAGGGTCGTGCAACATGGACGGAGGCTATACTGTTTAGGTTCATACAACATGGACCGAGGCTGTGTAGTTTATGGTCATGCAGCACAGACCGAGGTTGTGCATTTTAGGGTCATGCAGCACGGACCGAGGCTAGGTCGCCATGTAGCTGAAGCTCCATGGGGAATAGGTTTGTGGATGACAATCCGACTCCCTGGGGATAAAATGGTTAAGACCATTCACAAACTAAGGACTCAGATGGAAATGACGATCTGACGAAGGATGGCCAACAGAAGTGGACTTCATTAGGGCAAAGGGGGGCAAGCGTGGCTCCCAAGGGTGAAAGATGAGACTCTATGGAGAATTGGCTTATGACAGGTTACCCTACTTCCTGTGGATAAGATAGCTTGGTGTGAAATAGACCCACTGGGAATTGAAGAGGTAAGAGTGACCCTAACTCCACTGGGGATTGGTTAGGTGTCTCGATCTCTCCCTCTGGATCCCTGGGGATCGGGCTGCTCACATCTCGGGTTTCAGGGAAGACCCGGGACATTTGTGAAATCGCTCTCTCGGGAACCTCATTCGAAAATGGGGGCAGGTGTTACCAACCTGTGAGAGAGGAATTTAAAAGTTGGGTTCAGGATTTACTTGGGCTGACTCGTGTGGGCACCCTCTTAGATCACGAAGAAAGCCCCCCAGTAATGAAACTGATTCGGAATCGCCTCCCTTGGTTCGTATTCTTCTTATTTTCTGTTTTTTGCAATCACACACATATATGGCAAAGGTTATGGGATAGGTGGGTCAGACCTCACCCTTTTCCTCTCTGATGAGCGTACACAAGCATGCGCATTCAAGAAGAAGAAAGAAAGACATGGGAGAGAAGAAGTCGACAATTCCAATCCTACCCATAAACAAAAATATAAAGACCCACGTAAAACAAAGTCTAAATATTCAAAAGGAAAGAAAAATACTTTTCCTAAAATTGTTTTACAAGGTCACTCTTTTCAAACAAAGGAGAAAAAGAAAAATACCAGTTTGCTATAACTGTGGGAAGGTAGGTCATTAAAAAAATAAATGCAGAATAGAAAAGAAAATTAATGCTCTTGAAGTTGACCTTGAAATTAAAAAACAATTATTTAATATTCTATTAATAAAATGAGATGATTCAGAAGAGTCTTCTAATTTCGATAGTGAAATGCTCATTGGAGAAATAAATGATGAAGAAATAATTTTCACAAGTTCAGACTCTGATTCAGACTTTGATAATGTGCCTGATGACAACTACCACTGTAATTTCTTAGTGGCCACTATGGATATGAATGGTTTAAACTTAAATACTCTAACAAAAGAAGTAAATTTTGTCATAAAATTAATTGACAAAATAAGTGACCCAGAGGCTGAAAAGGAAGCCTTAATACAATACATTAATATGGTCAAAGAACCCTCTAGCTCTTCTACCTCTAAACCTTCCCATATACCAACTAAGGAAGATTATTGTTTTATTGATATTTTGAAAAGAGTTCAAAATAAAGCACAAATTCAAAGGGAACCTTCGAGTCATGAGTTAAAAAATGAGATAAATGAGGTTCGCAGTGAACTCGTAACTCTGAAAGCTAGAGTTCAAATATTAGAAATGGCTAACCCTACTTTTAAAGAAAATGAGAAGGAAAATATTGATGAAGAATTTAATAATTTAATGCATGATTATAATCATAATCTACTATCACCTGAGGTTGAAGATACTCTTCCAAAAATACTAGATGACCCTGAAACGTCAACCAAATGTAACATGTTAGCGAAAATACAAGACTGTAAATATGTTAACCTCTTGGACAAAGTAATAACTCAGAGATGGTTTATTATTGTTAAAATATTTTTCCAAAAAGAATATACCCATAGATTCAGGAGCAGATTTAAATTGTATAAATGAAAGACTAGTTCCAACAAAATATTTTAGCAAACCACACAGGTTTTAAGTGCCACTGATGGTAGCAAGATGTTAATAAATTATAAACTGTGTGATGTAGCGGTCTGTAGTAATGGTGAATGCTTTAAATTTCCCTTCATAATGGTTAAAGGATTAAGTCAACCTGTTATACTTGGAACTCCTTTCTTAAATATACTTTCTCCTATTAAAATTGATAACACTGAATAAAAGCAGACATTGAAGGCCATGAAGTAAAATTTGACTTTATTGATAAACCAAAAGTCCATGCAATAAATAATATTAAAAAATAAAATATCGACAAAAGAAAAATTCCTCTTTCATTTAAAACAAGAAGTCAAACATAAGGTCATTGATGAAAAACTCAATGCGTTTATGAGTACTAAATGAGTTTATGAGTACTCTAGGAGTTTTTTTTAGTAGTCATTGAGTTTGGAGTACTTAAAACATGGGTTTTGAGTTTTAAGTGCTCAAAACTCAGTTTTGAGTGCTCAAAGCTCAGTTTTGATTACTCAAAACATAGAGCACTCAAAACTCAAGCATATACTTTGAGCACTCAAAAAATATGTTTTGAGTTCTCTATGAGTACTCAAAACATGTTGCTGTTTTGAGTGTTCTATGAGTACTCAAAACATGAGTGCTCTATGTTTTGAGCACTCAAAACATGTGCTCAAAACTTGCTACACAACACACTCAAAAAAGGAGCACATGTTTGAGTGCTCAAAATAGGACCTGCACACCTATATGACTTGGACCCTAAATCGCCGAGTTGGATGACTGCTCGTGCAGTCATAGTTTATGTGCACCAGGAACTGAGTCATAGGACCGTGCTGCATGAGCCTAAACATAGCTAGATCTGGAACACTTGAACATAAAGTTCCATATACGCACATACAACACGTTTCTCCCTTAGTCATAGCCTTGGAGCGCACACATATACACAACAAATGTGCGATGATGATTTCTCCCTGAGTCATATCCCTAGAAGGATAAACTCCCAGGCTGATGCGCTCTCAAAGCTCTGTGCCACCATTCAATTGTTTTCATCAGGGCCCACTCCAGTCTGAGTAGCTGAATGGAGACATGTCGACCTGAGAGTCGAAGTCGATGTAGATGATGAGAGGGATGTCTTCCTTGAATGCCCACCTTACCCATTCGGGGCACTCCTCGCAGCTAAGGATGTCATTGAGGCAAAGCAAGAAATGTCCTAAGGAAAAGAATCCAAGGTCAAGGACCAGTAGCCCGATTTCTTTAACCCAATGTGTGTGGAGGTTGAACAAGTAGAGGACTAGAGAAAGCCTATCATGGACTTCATAAAGCATGGAAGGCTACCTCAGGATCAAGCGAAACGCAACGACTTACGACGGATGTCCACTAAGTACACCCTTCTTGAAGGAGATGTCCTCTTTCGTCGATCATTTGACGGAATTCTCCTCAGATGAGTCGATACACAAGAGGCAAGCAAAGTACTCGAAGAAGTGCACTCAGGTATCTGTGGGATTCATCAGTTCAGCCCTAAGCTCTACGAATGCATATGCAACTCGGCTATTACTGACCTTCCATGGTGACTGATGCCCAAAACTATGCCAAAAGATGCTAGGTGTGACAGATCCACTCAAGCCTCATTCATCAACCCCCGGAGCCTCTCCACCCTACAGTGACATCGTGACCCTTTTCCCAATGGGGTATGGACAATGTAGGACCCATTGATCCCCCTTTTGCCTTGGGTCATGCCTTCATTCTGACAGTGACAGACTACTTTTCTAAGTGGGCTGAAGCGATCCCTCTCAAGAAGGTTCCAGGGATCGCGGTAGCCAACTTCATGCGTCATCACATCATCTACCAATTCGGAGTTCCGGACCGGATTATCTCTGACAATGGCCCCCAGTTCAGAAGCCATCTTGTTGATCGCCTAGCCAACTAGTTCGACTTTCTAGTGGAAGTACTCGACTATGTACTAGCTTTGAGCCAACGGTTTGGTTGAGGCGTTCAACAAAACTCTGTGCGGGGTGCTTCAGAAGTCAGTTTCGAAGTCAAAGAAGAATTGGCCCGAGAATCTGCCTAAAGCTCTGTGGGCTTATCGCACCACCACTCGGAATGCTACAACTCCACTCCTTATTCCCTGGTCTATGGAGGTGAGGCGGTCTTACCCCTCGAGGTTCAAATACTCTCACTCCGTGTCGCTATACATCAGGGAATGACTGAAGATGAGAGGTCAAGCTCTGTTACCAAGAGTTGGATGCCCTTGACGAAAAGAGGCTAGAGGCCCAGAAGAACCTTGAGCTCAATTAAGGAAGAATGAAGAGAGCCTTTGACAAGTCTCTCAAGGCTCGCTCATTCGCTCTGGGCGATCTAGTCTTAGCAATCAAGCGACCGATTATCATCAATGGGCGTCGCAAAGGAAAATGGGAAGGTCCATTCATAGTAAAAAAGGTCACACCAAACGGGGCCTATGTACTGGCAAACTCGAATGGAGGAGAGGCAATGCCCCTATCAATGGGCGATATCTAAAAAAGTATTATCCTTGATGAATCCCCAAAATGCGGTGTACGCAGTAAGGTAAAGAAGGAAATGGAAAAGAAGAACATTAAGCCAGATCAAAAGAATCTCATTTCTTTCATTGCATTAAAAAGAGTTACAAGCTACAATCAAAAGCCCATTACTAGGGAAGTTACAAAGCTCTGGCATTTGAGGATAAGAAGACGACTACAGGCTAAAAAGAAACACTCTCCTCATGAAGAAGAAGCAATCCCACGAAAGAAATGTCTTCCTCATGAAGAAGAAGCAAACCCACCAAAGAGATTCTCTCCTCATGAAGAAGAAGAAAAACCACTTGGAGAAGTTAGCTTCAGTGCTACCAAAGAGGATGGTTACAGGTCAAAAGAAGGACCCAACCACTTCCGAGTCAGCTTTCATCTATTTGATGAGGCATGGATAGCTTCCAAGGGACCGGCCCATGAGGGAACAACATGGACTTCATGGCTGAGCTGGAGGATTTGGCTTCCAACAGAGCGCAGCAGCACAACCTTCTTGTTTGCCACCACTCTTAACCCCCGCGAGACATCGTCGTCCATGATCATCGCCACGCGTGACTCAACACCATGTGCAGCCATCGCCGTGCACAACACAATGATGTGTTCTACCATCACCAGGGGAAAGCCAACACCGCGCGAGACCATCGCCTCAACCAGCGTTCTCCTAAATGTGGCTCTTGTCATACATGGTCTAGGGACATGCGAAGGCAGTGCTGCATACGAATTAATGTCGCACATGCCCTTGTTGTACCTCGGTTCCCACCATCCCCAATTCCTAGAGGGCATTAACCCTTGTGCTTCCTCGGTTTCCCCAACTACCTGCCCTTAGTGACTGTCCACCTTCTCATGACCTTTCATCTCCTCCGTAACCCTTCGGGTTTAGCCAGGAACACTCCACGACAGCCGGAAAACTCTGTCTAATCCTGTTCTTTCCCCTACCGACATTGCCTTTCCCCGACAAAAGTACTTTACCACCACCAGAAAAACCTTGCTCCACCTTCTACCGTCCACCTTCTCATGCACGACCCTAACTTGCATGATTCAAACTATATGACCTTAAACTGTAGTGGTGGTCTAGTTGCATGACCTTAAACTACATAGTCCTTGTCTCATGACTCAAAACTATACAACCACGGTCTGTGCTGCATGGCCTTAAACTGCATAGCCACTGTCGGAACTATATGACCCTAAACTGTAGCGGTGGTCTAGTTGCACAACCTTAAACTATATAGTCCTTGTCGCACCACTCAAAATTGCACAACCATGGTCCGACTGTGTGATCTTAAACCATAGTGCATGTCCTGGCCACATGACTTTAAAAGGCTTAGCACTGTGGTCCAAACTATACAACCTTAAACTATAGCGAAGGTCTAGTTGGGCAACCCTAAACTACATGGTCTTAGACGCATGACTTTAAACTGCATAGCCATGGTCCGAGCTACAAGACCCTAAAACTGTAACGCACAGCACGATAAATGGTCCATACACACAACTCCAACCGAGAGATAAACCACCTCCTCGCTAAAAGGGTATTTCATCAACATCCCAATAGTCATACCTACCCTTTTAACCCCTAATGGGTTTGTTTCACACCAACATCTCAGTGAAAGTCACATCTTACTATGACCCAATATCCCCAAGGAGTTTAAGGCCATTCTTATGCTCTCAACCCTCAAGAGGTTCATCTGTGCTCTGGCCTGTCATCCTCAGCAGAGTCACATATATGCCATTGCTCATTATCCCTGAGAGGTCACACTGGACTTCCTAATCCTCAGTGAAGTCATGTCCATCTGCCACTTCTCGAGTCCTGACATCTCTATCTTAACCTCTTTGCTCATGTATAGCCTTAACTATCTTTATCCCCAGGGAGTCAGATTGCTATCCACAACCCATGTCCCATGTAGCTTTACGTACATGATGACCAACACACTGGTCCGTACTGCATGACCTTAAACTATACAACCGTGGTCCGTGTTGCATGACCTTAAACTGCATAGCCCTGGTCCGTGTTGCATGAACTTAAATTGCACAGCTCTGGTCCATGCTGCTTGACCTTATACTACACATCCATGGTCCAAACTATATGACCTTAAACTGCAGTGGAGGTCTAATTGCACGACCTTAAACTGCATGGTCCTCGTTGCATGACTTTAAACTGCATAACCACGGTCCAAGCCATATGACCTTAAACCATAGTGCACATCTTGGCCGCATGACGGTAACCTGCTTTGCCCACCGACCCGTTCGTGTGTGCACACCACCTCCATTTTCTCCCCAGTGAGTCTACATATGTGCACATTCCCTTTACGTGCATCTTCATGCACGCCTTCCCTAGCCGGCCCATTCGTGTGTGCGCACCACCTTCACCATCATTACCATCTTTTCCCCCAGTGAGTCTTACCCATGCTTACCAAACGGTGAACCCTTCTGTAAGCCATACTCGCCGTCAGCTAGTGGGTTACCATTGTTCACCCACCGTCTATTCATCATCAACTCTTCACAAAGCAACTTCATGCCATCTTCTCAAGTGGGTCAAAGTCATCACCAAGCTCACTCTATGGCCTCCACAAACTGTCATTCATTACCACTATAGTCTAGCTGTATGACGCTAAACTATGGAAAAATGGGCATGGTGCACACTTGGACAAAGGAACGTCATAAGTAAAAATGACGGATGGGCATGGTCATGAAACCATGAGTAAGATTTCCATGGAAAACACAATCCAGGCACTGTGAAAGCCCCAAAAGGGCATCGTGAGCAAAACCGGATGAAAAGGGTGGACATGACAGTGAGGTCATGGGTAAAAGAGCCCAGAAATAATAGAAGTTGGTGAAAGCCGTCTTCACGGTGCCACTTCCCCTGTTCAAGTGAAAACTCACAAAAGGACGCTTAGATCGACAAGACAGGCTGACGCACGACCACCGCCTAAGCCGACATTCAATTTCCAAATAGTAACAATCCCGGTTGTTGAGCTCTGCGTAAAATCCTCAAAACCCAGCATCCAATCGCAACACCAGATGGCTTGCTAGGGAGTGAGAGCTGCCTAAGATATCTCACACTTCATGATGGCTCTCTTGGGGGTGAGAGCTGCATAAGATCCCCTGCAGTTTAACAACATGGTGCATCAGGGAGTGGGAGCCGCATAAGATCTCCCAACAATCACAACAACATGGCTCATCAGGGAGTGAAAGCCGCATAAGATCTCCTCAGTTCAACAACAACAAGAGTCCTTGAGGGTGAGGACGATGATCAAAAGATCCCTCCGGAAAAGCTAAGGACCAACACAAAGGTAAGAAACTGATGAAGTCAGGGTTTAACCTACCATAGGCTTCAAGGTAGGCCTCGTCAAAATCCTCTAGCCTCCATGGGACCAGAGTTTCGAGATGAGTAAGAAGCCCGCAACTGGACCCCACTAGACAGGACCTACAGAGATACCCTGAGCATTAAAATCAAACCTGGTGTAGCAGCGAACAATTCCTACGGAAGGTTCATATTATTTGGCCTTCGAAAAAGGCCTGATTCTGTCCGAGGAGGCCCTTACAAAAGCCTCACGCTTCAGAATCGCAAACAGTCCCTTGAGGGTGAGGACTTCAACAAGATCCCTCAAACTTCTCAAATGATTTCACTTCTCGATTCTCTTGAAGCACAACATTCAGCGGCGCATGCTGTTGGAAGATATTTTTCATTAACATGAGGCCCCCGCTCAATAAAGCCTAGCAAACAATGGAAATTCCTGTAGTCTCAAAATAGCCCTAGAATCGACCAAGGTCTTCATGAGGTCTCTCAAAAGTCACCTATCAAGTTTCATCACATTCTGACATATTTAAGGTAGTGCAGACTGAGAAACAGTTCTGACAGAATCAACCTCTAACACCTTGAAACGACCTATAACTAGAGCTATACTTTTGGTGTCTCAAATTATTATGGGACCAATACCATTAGATCCAGCATGGATGAAAACCCCCAGGGACCAAATTCCAGCTAAAACGGACACTCCATGAAAATGTTATAGGCAAAAGAGTGAAACAAAAGGGGCCGCAGGCTATTCTCGTGCGGCCACCCTACCACCCCATGCCATGGCGAAGTCACGAATAGTGACTTTCGACAATCATATCTCGCTCGTTCAAAGTCGGATCGTGCTCAAATTTGGTGAGCATGTTTGTCTAGTCAAGACGAGCGATTCAATATGTGGCACGCCCATGAAGATACCCGAGCACAAAGAAAAGCTAGAGAGAAGTCACTAATCTGTGAAGAATTTGCAGGAAATTTTACAGCGTCGTGCCTCGCTCGAGAGGCCAAATCAAGTCGCTCGCGAGCCCGATCGACACAAGACCATTTCCGTTGTGTGCGTAAGGTCTTGGGCTATCAGTGACGTGAACCCCATACATGATGAAAGACTGGATCTTGCACACAAAGTCGACGAAGTGACTGTAAATCCCGTCGCCGAAATTCCAGATTCCGGCAAAAATTCCAAAGTTGCAATATCTTCGTTTGGGCACAGAATTGAGCTACGTTTGTTGCCCCGCAATCGTAACGGCATGTTCAATGTAATTCAGTGAAGATATCACCAAAAAACACCAAGGAACGAGTACACTATCAATCCAACGTTTCAAGATCTATTCAAATTTAAAGTCACATGATCGTGCACTAAAAACATGATCCACGGCTTGAAGTTGGTATCAAATTGATCGTCATGCAGAGTCTTATAAGAAAACAATCATCTTACGATCAATCAGGCATCAGAAAGACCCCGGATCATCCATGCAAGATTACATAAGGTCTAAGGAAGCACAAGGACTGTTCTGAAATTCCATGAATTGTTAGGAAGGGGCAAATCTATCATTTTTTAACCCTATTTTCTATTTCTTTTAATTCAAATTAATCTTAATTTCTAGCAATTAGAGTTACTTTTGATCATCCACCCATGTTTGAGGCAAATACTATATATACGTACCATCATTATACGCACCAAAGGACTCAACCTTTCACAAAAGAGAGTTTTTACGTAATACAGTTTCTCTTTCTTCTCATTGCTAGGTCACGTTTGAGAGAGAGGGTAAGGTGAGAGAAACTTTTAACTGGTTGCCCTAGGTTCGAGGTAAACTTACTCTCTCTTCTTTTTATTTTCTTCTTCCCTCTTTCTTCTTTCCTCTCTTCTCCCTCTTCTCTATCTGAGTTCCTTGCGGAGGTCATGCACTATAGTGGCAGTGTCATGCTTGCCTCCCCCAAAGTCTCACAGGTCACGCATGATGATGGCAGCACCATGTGCGAGTCTCCTTATCCTTCCGTTCATTTATTTCTCTCTCTTAATGAGGCTTGTAGACGACGCTTCTCATCGTCGCTCACAGACGTGGCTTCGATGTCTCAGTGAAGAACCCAGATGGCGAAACTCGTTACTACCAGCAAGGGTCCTCCCATATTGCGTGACTATCATAGACGGTGACACCCATCTCTGCTCGCTAGATGTTTTGGCAACGTTTATCACCATCCACGAGCTTCCTCCATGTGTTAGGTGCTTATCCCGTCCTTCTCGTGCGCCACGCCTATCACTGTGCACCTCGTGAGAATCACTGTCGTGCGCTTCACAAATGACTATCCATGCATGCTTCATCAGAGACTATTGCCCCCCGGGCAGGGGCCTATCGTCTCCTTATGTTGCCAATGGTGATGCCTAGCGCTGTCCGTAGTTCGTTTCTCACTCTCTAACCATGAGCAGTAGTGTCGAGCGTCGCCCAAGGGCCACGACACTGCTACTCCATGGTCGTGAGTGGCAATGCCTAGCGTTGTCGTGACCCCAACTCTCTGCCGTCTCATGTCTTCTTTTCATTAACTTTTCTCTTCTCACTTGACTGAGGGTAGACTTAGCCTCGAACTACCATATCGGTCTCGATTTCGAGTAGTATTGCCACAGTGCTGGTCCTGAGAACCATGTCGGTCTTGCTACCACTCCGAGTCGATAACTTCTCGACTGTCATGCTAGTCTTGGCTCGTCGTCAAGTTTTCTGCCCTTTTCCATCTTTATTTGAACCTTCCGCTTCATCACCCTATCACACAAACGTACGTTGCTCTAAGACAAGGGTGGGTCTCTTTGACTCACTTGTCTTACAAATTAATCATAGAAGTATTGTGTAGAAAACAAGAGGATTGCAGGTCAAGGGAGGTGATTCCAAACCAGCTAAAGCAGCTGGGGGGATTTCTTCGTGACCTAAGAGGGTGCCCACAGAGCCAGCCTGAGTAAGTTCTAAACCCACCTTAAATTCCTCTCTTATCTGTTAGTGTACCTGCCCTTGCTCTTGAGCAAGGTTCTGAGAGAGCGATCTCAAATCTCGCGTTCGCTAAAAACTCGAGATAGGTGCCGCCAGATCATTTAGATCCGAAAAGTGAGATCGACCTAACCATCAACCTGTATGGATTCTTCAATACCTGCCTCGCTGCCTTGACCCTTGCCTATGGGGCCCTCCACTTGTGTCCCAGTAGGTTCCAAAGAAACCTGTTCCCCTCATGAACTGCCATGTTAGCATTGGCAAGTTCAGGAACTACCTCTTCCCTTTGACCTTCGCCAATCACTGATTCAGCCTCAGCCATGGTTCCTTCCATTTGGCCCACACCCTCAACAGTCAGAACCTTGGCCACAAAAATCTTAACTCCTTCATCTTCACGATCTAGGCCTTCAGGGGCATCAACCTCTTGGTACTCAGGGACATCATTAACTACAGGCCCTTCTTCTTGAATCATAGCCCCTGCGTCAATCGGGGCATTAAACCCCTGAAGCTCAGAGGCCACATCAGCATCATATTCCTTTCTTAGAGCAGTTGCTTTGGGGCCTTCAACCTTGTTAGTCTCCATCGAAGATGGCTCTGACTCAGGAACTATCCATGTATTTAGGGGTACCTCCCTGAGATCCGGAGTCACCTCCCAGTCAGAAGCAATAACAATGGGCTCAGAAGGGCTAGAGTCATTTGCTTCAATCTTTGAAGAAGAAGAAAACAATTCAGGAGAGATAGAAGATGGTGGAGAAAGAACAGAAGGTGACACTGGGGGAGTTGCTAAATGATCAGAGGAAGAAGAACTACCTCCTGGTTCTGAGATCACAGGAAGTTTGATGCCCCTACGTCCTCGAGTACATCCACTAACTGGAGCCGGTGCACCAGTTTTGATAGGGGTGGAGCGTTTCCTTTTCTTTCCATTGCTAGATGTGGAACTGTCACTTTAGAACTCCCTCCTTGAGAAGCACCCGTAGATAGTTTACTATGAGGACCTCTCACAATTAGCGCGTTCAAATCCTGAATGGGACGCTTCTCATAACCTAGGACCTTTCCGCCCTTCACGCCACTCGAAGATAAAACTATGTTTATCAAAGATGGTCCTAGTTTTTTGTTCCATAGCGAGGAATTGCGGCGAGGTGTCATCGACTGTTATCTCTTGAGGAATCCCAAAAGCTTCTCAGTTCGTGGGATATCCCAAAACAAAGACCTCATCTGGGGCAGGAGGATCCACCAATCTCCTCTGCCTAGTCTCCTGGCGCCAGTTGCCATTCTCTCCTTTCCAAGGGTGATACTCATCCCAGTATCCCTTGCTAGTGATCCTCCACCAGTTTATATATGCCACGGTCGCCCTGACCCGTCAGCTAAAGTGAGTTATCACATTGGTTAGGTGGCCTAAACTTGCCCTCCGGATCCCTGGAGGATCGGGAGACACAGATCACGAGTTTCAGGGGAGACCCGGGCCACTTGTGAGATTGCTCTCTTGGGAACCTCATTTGAAAACGGGGGCAGGTGTTACCTACCTCGTTTGAAACTGGTTCGGAATCACCTCCCTTGGCTCGTATTCTTCTTATTTTTTGCTTTCCTGCATTCACACACATATAAGGTTATGGAACAGGTGGTTCAGACCTCACCCTTCCTCTTTGATGATCATACGCAAGCATGCGTATTCAAAAAGAAGAAAGAAAGGCAGGGGGGAGAGAAGAATTTGACCAAGCGAGAAGACCAGAGCAGTGACTAGGCTAGTGGATAATTGACGTAACGTGGTAGCGAAATGGGCTCGGTAACTTACGGGATTGCTACTAGATGCTATTGCCAATATCGACTAGCTAAGCACGATGGTCGGTCTGTCGGGGCAATAAAGCAGGCCAAGAGAACGTGGTGCAACAACGTTATGACTAGACGACAGGACTGCCATGAGATGCTAACCTCAATCTCTCTTAGTAGAATGAAAGAGTAGCAGAGGAATGGTTAAAAAGAAGAAGGGAATAGATGGAAGAAGAGAGAAGAAGGAAGAGAGGAGGGAGAAGAAGGAAGAGGAGATGAGTCGGTACTAGACATTGTCGACTGTTTCAGGAGATGAGAGAGAGAGAGGAAGCAGTTTGTGCTAGGCTTCACCGATTTTGTCAGATGAGAAAAGAGCAAGAGAACCAACTGGCGTTAAGTCTCATCAACTGACAAAAGAAGAGAGGAAAAACCAGTCAGTGCTAGGTCTCACCGACTGATAGAAGAGGAGAGAGAAGACCAACCAGCACCGAGTTTCACCGACTGATAGCAGAAGAAAGAGAAGACCAATCGACGTAAGGTCTCACTGATAGACGGAAGAAGGGAGAGAAGACCAACCGGTGCCAAGTCTCGTCGCTTGATCGAAGAAGAGAGAGATCACCAACTGATGCTAGGTCTCGCTAATTGGTAGAAGAAGAGAGAGAAGACAAACCAGCACTTGTTCTTATCGACTGGTAGAAGAAGAGAGAGAAGACCAACCAGCGCCAGGTCTCCTCAACTGGTAGAAGAAGAGAGAGAAGATCAACTGGTTTTAGGTCTCATCGATTGGTAGAAGAAGAGAGAAAAGACCAATCAGCTCTAAGTCTCACCAACTGGTAAAAGAAGAGAAAGAAGATCAACCGGCGTTAGGCCTCACCAGTTGACAGAAGAAGATATAGAAGACCAACTAGCGCTAGGTCTCATCGACTGGTAGAAGAAGATAGAGAGGGCTAATCGATGCTAGGTCTCGTCAGTTGATAAAAGGAGATAGAGAGGACCGACCGGTGCTAGGTCACGTCAGTTCACATAAGAAGATAGAGAAGACCAAAAGGTGCTAGGTCTCACCAGTTGATAGAAGAAGATAGAGAAGGCCAACCGATGCTAGGTCTTGCCAGTTGACAGAAGAGAGAGAGAGGAGATAAAGCGGAGAGAGAGAAAGAGAGAACAAAGAGAGAAGAGAGAGGGGAAGGGAGAAGAGAGGAGAGAGGGGAAGGGAGAAGAGAGGAGAGAGGGGAAGGGAGAAGAGAGGAGAGAGGGGAAGGGAGAAGAGAGGAGAGAGGGAGAAGAGAGAGAGAGTGATAAAGAGAGAAGAGAGAGAAGAGAGAGAAGAGAAAGAAGAGAGAGAAGAGAGAGAAGAGAGAGAAGAGAAAGAGAACAGAGAGAAGAGAGGGAAGAGAGAGAACAGAGAGAAGAGAGAGAAAGTTATCGACCTGAAGGGTACAGACCTTTTCTTCTCTCTCCTCTCTCTCCAAGATGTACTCACAGGCTCATGCAAAGAATCAAAATTTTATTGAATCTTCCTAGAATCAATTGAAGGCTAAGGGTTCTATTTACAATGAGGCAGTGTCTGTTTATATAGAATTGTGCTCAAACATGGGTGGATTGATCAAAATTAGACCTAATATCTGAAAATTAAGATTTAATTGAATTAAAAGAAATTCTAAAAATGGGTGCAAAATGACTGTTTTGCCCCTGCTTAACAATGTGTGGAATTTCAGAACATGCATCTCACTGCTCGGGGCAACGCTGTCATTGCACCAACCCGATGACACTGGAGACGAACTCCTCATCCTTCTACTCGACACACACAATTGCACCTTGTAAGGGGCAGGTCTCCACCAATTCTCTTACAAACACTTTCTCGTAGTCCTCGGCCTCCTATGGCCAGACCGCCTGCTTGTGCCCAGGTTGACCCTTAGGTCATCCGTGATCCTTATTCAAGGGGCGCACACGCCTTCGAGTCAGGCCTCCTCTGGGGTCAACCCCGCTCATGCCTGCATCTCCTTCTTTGAGCAAGCACCTTCAACCTTGGTACTCGAAAATTTTCCCCAAGAGTACCATCCTGAACTAGCCCTGTCACTTTGGTCATGTCTGTGGAGCCCACAAGAGAGCTCGGGGCAATGACCTGACTGAAGATTGAGTCCTTCATCCTCCCCGGCCCAAGATGACTCCAGTCTCTGGCCCTCATCCTTTGTCACACCTGATCGAGACAACTCTCTCTTGTGAAAGAAAAGATGACCAGCCGCAACCCATATCGCAGTTTTGACGTGAGGTCCATCAAAACCTCAAGGCTAAACGTGATAGAAGTCGACGGATTTTGATCAAAGAAATGATCAAGGCAGTTAGGGCAACCCGCTTTGAGGACCCTCTCTATCTGAACCCCTTTTACCCTCTTCAGATTATGAAGCCTGAAGAAGAAACTCACCAGCCCCCACTGTGGTTAGTGTCATTAGAGATGACCCAGCCACTTAGTAGCCACGGTCCCAACACCCTTGAGAGCCAGCCCTCATGCGATCGGCATACAAGAGTGGAGTCCAGTCGGGGCATGCTAACCCCCTGCTGACCGATTTACCACGCACGACTCGCTAAGTCTGCAAGCCCTCAGCTGCAACTAACACTAACCTCCATAAATAAACACTCAGTGTTATGATTGTAAGAAAGCCTGGTGACACGCAGGAAGAGCGCATGGACAAATTTGAGGAAATGGTGCACTCATTGATGGAAAAGATTGATCGTATAGCTAACCATGAGATCAATTCCCATCACTCTGATGGTTTACCTCCAAGGCAGCCCCCTCTCTCTTCCTCACAAGAAAATTCTCCCCCTCATCCCATCTCTCAGGTAGACATTGATGCTATGGTGACCCATAACCTAAAGAACAGACAATTCCAGAGATACAGGGTGCAATGCCTTATCAAAGGCCATACTCTTCATACATTGACCAGGTCCCGTTTCCCTCAGATTACAAGAAAGGGAAGTTTTCTTTATTCAACAGAACCACGTCCCCAAACTAGCATATCGCCCACTTTCAAGCAGCATGTCAACAAGCAGCGGCTGACGGGAGACTTCTTCTCTGTCAGTTTGTTGAGACACTCGATGGCCCAGCTTTTCAATGGTATGCTCAACTTCTTCCAAACTTAGTGAATACATGGGAGGAAATGGAGAAATTATTCTATCATCGCTTCTACGAGGTCGAGAGAGAGGCTCAAAGTATCGAACTTCTCAGCCTGAATCAAGATCTCGATGAGCCCGTGAACCAGTTCATATTAAGATGGAGGAATTTGGTGCTCGCCATCTTAATCCTATGCCTGAGAAGGATACTGTTCAGAATTGTGTTCGGAACATGTGACCCGAGATCGTTCTACATGTCGAGGCCTCTAATCCGACCTCCATGTTAGAATTGTTCTTTAAATCAGTCTGCATAGAAAGTCTATCACACCACCACGGTGGATCACAACAACCGTCTGCAAGCTCAGAAAACAACTGGGGCAATGGTACCTCTCGGAACAACACACAGGGCAGCCAATAGAAAGGAGTAATCAGTGCAAATGTCACAATCATTGATCCATCTCCCCCAAACTCTAGACCTCTCTTAAGGGGTGAGCGCAGCAAAGACAACTCCCCAGGTAGGCAAGCAGCAACATTCGTACAACCGAGTACCCCCCCTAGCCAACCTTGATCGGGGAGATTATTTCACCAGGCATAGGAACAATGTCTACCCCTTTGAGAAGGAATGGGTCCCTGCATTGTTTCGGTTATTATTGGAACAAAATATGATCCAGCTTCCAAAAGCCATGTTTCCCGAGCAAGCTGACCTTGACACTCAGGCGAATTATTGTGCCTACCATCAGAGGATCAATCATCCCACAAATGACTGCTACACGCTTAAAGATATTATCGAGGCCCTGATTCAGAAGGGTTAGATAAACGAGGCCCTGATTTAGAAGGGTTAAATAAAGCTTGAAGACTTAAAGACGGCCTTCGGGGGAGCCGAGGCCTCCCATGCAGTAACTATCCAAGAGGAAGATGAAAATGAACTGACACGAAAAGCTTCCTAAGGCACTATGGGCTTATCGTACTACTACACAAAATGCTACTGATTCCACTCCTTATTCTCTTGTCTATGAGGGTGAAGCAGTTTTACCTCTCCAAATTGAAATCCCTTTACTGTGAGTCGCTATTCACCAAGGAATGACCAAAGATGAGAGACTCAAGCTCCAGTATCAAGAATTGGATGCGCTCAATGAAAACAGGCTAGAGGCTCAGCAGAACCTTGAACTCAACCAAGGAAGAATGAAGAGGGCCTTTGACAAATTCGCCAAGGTCCGCTCATTCACCCGTGGCGATCTAGTTCTAGCTGTCAAGAGGCCTATTGTTATGCATGGCCGGCGTAAAGGGAAGTTTGAGCTTAAGTGGGAAGGTCCCTTTATAGTAAAAAAGGTCTCTCCAAATGGAGCCTACATACTGGCACATCTTGAGGGAGAGGAGGCAATTTCCCCTATCAATGGGAGATACCTAAAGAAGTACTATATGTGATGCATATTCAAAGGAAAGAGACTCAACGAAAAAATAAGAGAGCCAGTCCATACAAATCTAACTCTTTTTATTGCAGCAAAAACGAGTCACAAGTTACAAGCTAAAAAGCCCATTATTATGGAGGTTACAATTCACTTGCATCTGAGGATAAGAGGACGGTTACAATTCACTTGCATATGAGGATAAGAGGACAGTTACAATTCTCTTGCATTTGAGGATAAGAGGACGGTTACAAACCAAAATTTGTAGATTTGCTCTTGCATCTGAGGATAAGAGGACAGTTACACGGCAAAAGAATTTTTCTTCTCATGAAGCAAAAGCAAACCCACCGAAGAATTGCTCTCCCAAAAGTAGCAAACCCACTAAAGAATTGCTTTCCCAAAAGAAGCAAACCCACCAAGGAAAATACTCTCCTCATGAAGAGGAAGCAAAACCACTTGGAGAAGTTAGCTTCAATTCATCTGACGAGTAAGAGGACGGTTACAAGCCGAAAGACAAAGCGAACCACTCCGAGCAGTTAGCTTCAGTTCATCTGACGTCTATATCAAACATACAAGCCAGAGATCTCATCTGACGTGTATATCAAATATACAACACAGAATTCATTTGATGTGTGTATCAAACATACAAAGCAGGCCGCTCTCGCAAGGAACTGGCCTATGATGGAGAGCATACCCTGCTCACAGTGGATGCTCTTCCACAGAACAACATGAACTTCACTGTTGTGCTGGAGGACTTGGGTTCCATCAGGTATCACTAGCCATGCATTACCCTCATTAAGAACCCTTTGCTGGCCCATGAACATCGCCATACGTAGCTCATCGCCGAGCATCGCAAGTTTCGCATATAACTTACTGCCACATGCGAGCATCAATTTGCGCATTATGACAAGCCACACGCACTGAGGAGCACCGACTGTGCTCCTAACCCCTAGCACTGGCTGCCTTTCTGGAGGATCAGCATTGACTGTGTCAGAGCCAATTATACTTCTAACCATCAGCACCGATTGTGCTTCTGTTAGCGGTGGCCCTATCGCGACTGTTCGCTTCTTGAGACTCTTAGTTTTCAAGACCTAAGTTTCTACACCCCCTTAATGGTCGCACAATTTTTTAGGGCAACTATCCACCTCCTGTAACGGTCCACCTTCTATGACGGTCCACCTCCCGTAACCATTCGCTTTCCCTGTGATGGCCCACCTTCTATGGCCGTTCGTTCCCTGACCCTTCGTCCTCCCACCAGAAACCCACTGAGAGACTTTCCTTGCCTGCTCCTTGGCTAGGAAATCACCAAAATCTCACCAAAAACCTACCGCAAGACTTTTTCTCCTCGAGCCTTGGACCGAAAAGTCACTAAGTTGTTGAAAAACACCTCTGCAACATTCCCTAATTTGCTAAGAAACCACCTACAACCCTCGGTAACTCTGTCTAATCCATCAAAAAATTACTGCAACTCCTCCTTTTTCTGTAAAACCCTCGACAATCTTGCCGAAGTCTTCCCTATCATGCTTGCCAGAACGCTTGCTCTCTTGCCTCCTATTTTTGCAACGTCACCAGATCCCTGGAAGAGTTCCTAGTTGCCAAAACGTTCCCTACAAGAACTTTTGCTAGAATCCTTGGCTGCTTGCCAAAACTTCTACAAGGCACCATCTGATCAACGTTAAAATTTTGTTTAAGTTTTTACCTTCGGTGAAAAGTGAAGGAAAATGGGATTTTACTCCCTTATATAGACCACATTACCCTCAAATTCCCCTCACAAACTGGGAATCCCAGCCGTGTCCAAGGAAATCGAAACGACAATTAGCCGGGTCGGGCTTTGACCCGAGGCCCAAGGCAACTCTCATCGCCGCCTGTGAAATCTCAATGAATGGGCTGGACCAGGTCAAGCTTTGACCCGAGGCCTGAGTAAAATTTCATTTTCCACCCATCAAATTCCATGCAACACAAACCTAGATCAGGTTGGGCTCGGGTCATGGCTCGAGTATCAATCCATTCCCAGTGCCGGCTAAGTTCCAACAACCCTAACGCCGGTTGAATTAGTGTCGACTGTGCTCAAAAGATATCATGGGTCGTTCACAACGTTGGCTATGTATTTCACCAACCACAGCGCCGACCGAGTGCACAACAACTCAGCGTTGGCTGCCTCAGTGTGATAGCACAGTGCCGACTGTGCGTTTAGCAACTCAACGCCGGTTGCATTTTTAATCCAGTGCCAGTTGACTAGTTAAAACCATCATGGTCCAGCTCTATGACCTTAAAAACCATGGTGCACGTGTTGGTCGCATGTCGTTAAAGACTTTGTACAGGTCCCAGAGGCATGACCTTAAACACGCCTTCACAATGAAATAACGGGCATGATGTATACCTTAGTAAAGGAACGCCATGAGTAAAAAAGACAGACAAGCATGGTCACAAAACCATGAGTAAAAGAGTTCCGTGAAAATAGAAAAACCGGGCACTGTGAATACTTGAAAGGCCATCGTGAGTAAAAATAGAAAATAAGGGTGGACATGGCCGTAAGGTCATGGGTAACAGAGCCCCAAATAAAAGAAGTTCGTGAAAACCGTCTCTACGATGCCACTTCTCAAGTTCAAGTGAAAATCCGCAAAAAGGACACTTGGACCAATAAACAGGTTGATGCAGCATTTGCCTCGACATACGGCTTCACCCTTCACTCAAAAGAAGAAACTTCCCTGGTGTCACAATACCAGGGCCCCAAAAATATGAGCTTCAAGGAAAAGATTTCGACAGCCTGAGTCCATTTGCAAAAGGCACTCGAAGGACAGAAGATTCGCCAAGACTGCAAGATAAGTCTCATGAGGAAGAACATTATTCCCATTAGGTCACAGACACACTCTAAAAATGCTAAAGATCACTACAAAGGAAAGAAAGTGACAAAGCCAGGGTGAACCTACTAGAGACTTCAGCTCGCCTCGTCGACAAGCCTAGACCTTCGGGACCGACTAACAAAATGCCCCCGACTGGACCCGCCAGACGAGACCTACATTAGTATTCTGACTATCAAAAGCAAACCTGATATATCAGCAAATAGCGCCAACCAAAGGTTCTTCAGCAAACAAAAAAGGAAATCATTCTGATAAACCAAAAGACGCCCCAAGAAGGCTAAGTCATCCATGTCTTTAGACTTGCTATGGAACGAACAACACAATAGTGGGTAAGGTTGGTTGTATCCTAAGCTGGTCATCTCGATAAACTGAGGTACCCTACCCTCCAAGGAGCAACTGGTGTAAGACTCAGACAAACGCCGACCAAAGGCTCTTTTATTATCTATCCAAGGCAAATAAACCCAAACCAAATGGGAAAAATGCCCTTCCACATGGCACCCAATTACCAAATGGGCATGATTCTGACTGACGAGGTACGTACAGAATCTGCAACTTCAGAATCACAAACAGTCTACACGAGGGTGAGGACTTTGACAAGATCCTTAAAAAAATTCTCTTCTCCTACTAAAGATTCTACGGATGGACCACGAATAATGCATCCCTATGTCTGAGCATCCTAGTTGCACCATTGCGTGAATCTCCTCGGCGTTCATGTGGTCTTGTGGCTAGGAAGAAAAAAGTACAAGCCGAAGGAAATTTTCCAAATGTTGTCGTTCTCTCTTCTCTTCAAGCGCAAAATTCAGTAGGGAAAGCTATTTGAATGCCTTTTTCAGCACCTAGGTCCCGAATGTGGAAGAAGTAGGAAGCAGGTCAATAAGGCCTACAAAACAGTGGAAATTCCAACAGTCTAAAAATTACCCCAAAACTGATCAAGATCTTCATCAACACTCCAAAAGGCTACTTGCCAAGTTTCATCACGATCAGACATGTCTAAGGTAATGAACACAAAGAAACAATTTCAGAAAAATCGGCCTCTAGCACCCTGAAATGGATCTTGTAACTAGAGATATATTATTGGTATGTCAAACAGCTGTGGGACCACCGCCATTGGATCTGGCATGATCGAAAACCCTTATGGGTCAAGTTTCGGCTCAATCAGGCACTCCAAGACAAAGTTATAGGTAAAATATTGAAAAGGGATAGGCTGCATACTATTCTTGTGTGGCCGCCCTGCATCAAAACACTATTGAAAGTTGCTATTTTTAAAGTCATGAGCAGTCACTTTTGAAGCCTATATCTCACTTGTTCCAAGTCAGACCGCGCTCAAATTTGGTGAACGTGCTCGTCTCATCAAGATAAGCGATTCAATAGGTGGTACGCCCGTGACGACACACCTGAGCATGGAGAAAAATTAGAAAGAAGTTTCTGATCCGTGAAGAAAGTTCCAGAAAATTCAGCAGCAGCACGCCCCACTCTGGAGGCCAAATCAGAACACTCGCATACCCAATCGACACGAAACCAATTGCATTATATGCGTAAGGTCCATGGCCATCTCTAGCCCGAACCTTATGTATGATAAACAGTTGGATTTCACACACGGAGGTCTCAAAACTGCCGTAATTTCTGGCTATCGAATTTTAAGATTCTGGTCAAAATCGCAAGACGATGAAATCTTCATCTAGACACGAAATCAAGCAGCGTTTGTTGCAACATGATCGTAACGGCATGCTCAATGTGATTCAGCGAAGAAAAATCAAGGAACGAACACATAATCGATCCAAAATTTTCAAGATTCATCCAAAATTCAAGTCTCATCATCATGGCTCAAAAATATGATTCATAGCTCGAATTTGGTATCAAAACGATCACCATGCCTAGCCCCACCAGAAAGTAATTATCTTTCAATCAAATGGGTATCCAAACAACCATGGATCAGTCATGGAAGATCACGCAAGTTCTCAAGCAACAGCAGGGACTGTTATGGAATTTCACACATTGTTAGGCAGGGGCAAAATAATCCTTTTGCACGCATTTTTTAGCATTTCTTTTAATTCAATTAAATTTTAATTATCTTCAATTTTAGCTAGTTTTTTAGCCCCATTCTATATAAACATGCACTGCCTCATTGTAAAAAAGGACGGATTCATTTCCTTTGATCAATCAATAAAGTTCTGAATTTTGCTTGAGTTCGTGGGTACAGCTTGGAGAGAGAGAAGAGAGAAGAAAAGGGTCGATACTCTTCAATAAGGTAACTTTCTCTCTCCTCTCTCTTTCTCTATCCTCCCCTCTCTCTCTCCTCCTCTCTTTCTCTCTCCTCCTTTATTTTCTCATCTTTATCTATTTCTCTCTCTTCTTCTCATCTCTATCTCTCTCTCTCTTCTTCTCATCTTTATCTCTCTTTCCCTCCCTTCACATCCTGATCTCCTCTTTCTCTTATGTTCTTCTAACACAGTCGGCGATGTTCAGCATCGATTGTGCCCTCTCTCTCTTCTTCAGACACAGTCAGTGAAGCTTAGTATCGATTGCATCTTTTCTTTATCCTCTGTCTAACACAGTCGATGAAGCCTAGTGCTGACTGTGTCTTTTGTCTCTCCTCTGTCTAACACAGTCGGTGAAGCCTAGCGCTGACTGCGTCTTTTCTCTCTTCTCTATCTAATACAGTCGGTGAAGCCTTGCATCGACTGCATCTTTTCTCTCTCCTCTATCTGACACAGTCGATAAAGCCTAGCATTGACTGCGTCTTTTCTCTCTTCTTTGTCTAACATAGTCGGTGATGCTTAACGCCGATGGCATCTTCTCTCTCTTCTTTGTCTAATACAGTCAGCAAAGCCTAGTGTCGACTGCATCTTCTCTCCTCTGTGTGACATAGTCGGTGAAGCCAAGGGCCAACTGTGTCTTTTCTCTTTCCTCTGTCTAACACAGTCGGTGAAGCCTAGCACCAACTGCGTCTTTTCTCTCTCTTTTGTCTAACACAATCGACTATCCATAGCATCGACTACGTATTCTCTCTCCTCTATCTAACACAATTGACGATGCCTAGCACCGACTGCATCTTCTCTCTCTTTTCTGTTTAGCATAGTCGGCAATACTTAGCCCCGACTGTGCCTCTCTCTTTCCTCTCTTCTTAAAATGCAGCCAACGATGTCTAGCGCCGACTTTATCTTCTTTCTCTTCTTCTTCCAATGCAGTCGGTAATGCCTAGCGCCGACTGCATCTTTCTCCCTCCTCTCTTCTTTATTCTCTAATTTCTCACACTCTTCTCTTCCTTTCTTCCCCCTCCTTTTTTCTGTTCCCTTATTCTCTTATCTCACTTCTTATTCTTTCCTTATGATCTTCATTCTATTATTCTTTCGTTTGATTAAGAGGGATCGATGTTAGCCTCTCATGGTAGTCTTGTCGTGTAGCCGTGATATTGTTGTACCAAAAATACTGTGCCAACTTTATTGCCACGACAGAGTAACCATTGTGCTTAGCTAGTCAGTATCGGTAATGATGTCTAGTAGTAATCCTATGAGCAGGTCTGAGTTACCGAGTCCATTTTATTTCCACGCCAGGCCAATTATTCACCAGCTTAGTCACTGCACTGATCTCCCCGCTTAGTCGAATTCTTCTCTCCTCCATATTTCTTCTCTTATTCTCCTCTTCTTCTAGATTGATCTGATTTTTGTCGATAATCCCAAGGGATCACGACATACTGGTCCCTAGGTTTGGGCAGGTTAGGTTTAAAGTTGGACGTGGAGCGATCATCGTAGTCGCCTTGAGTGACTGACATGGTGATTGCTTCTGACTTGGTTCTAGAGTCTAGACTTAGGTAAGAGCTAGACTAGACGAGTTAGGGCAGACCTAGCCTGACTCTAAAACTAAGACCTAGGCTAAGACTAAACTTGAACCTAGACTTCCTAGACTCAATGGATTTGGTTAAGACCCTGAACTAGGGTAAGCCTAGTCTACCTCTAGAGGTAACTCTGTGCTTAGACCTATGCTAGAACCTAGACTAAGACCTAGACTAGATGGATATGAGTCTCGACTAGGACAAAGAGTGGTCTAGGTTCGGATCTGGGTGTGAGCCTAGTTCGGACATAGAGGGTTGTGAAGATCAGATTGGGTGTAGACCCGGACTGGATCATGGTCGGTTTAGGCCACGAGCCCTTGGCTCAGATCAAAAGGGGGCCTTGGTTCAGACCTAGGTGTGAACTTGGTTTGGATCTAAGGTAGACTGGATATAAGCTTGAGCTTGGACCAGAGAGTTTTGATGATCTGACCAGGTATGGACCCGGACTGGATTAAAGATGAACTAGGAACGATCCTTCAGCTTGAACCGAGTGGGGGCCTAAGTTCGAACCAAGGTGAAACCTGGTTCGAACCTGGTCTAAGCTGGGAACAAGCCTAGACATGGACCTAGAGGGTTCAGCTCAAACCAAAGGTAGGTTCGGACTGAGATCTAAGATTAATCAACAGAAATAAGCAAGCAAGCACATAAAGACGTTTGACCTAGATTATAGGTAGGCTTAGCTTGAGAGTGGGTTCCTAACTGTTGAAATGTAGTTAGGCTGATATAGGTCCCCACATAGGTCCTGGCCTCCTATTATAGGATGTTCACTAGGTTCTACCATACGTAGAGTTGCTTTGAGGCAAAGAATTATGGAGGGGCGCTCACAGTTAAAGTTACGTGAATCCTAACCGCCTCGACTCTCAAAGCTAGGTTCCCCTCATGCAATTAATGTAGATTTTGGGGGTTTTTGAAATATTTGTTTGTTGGCTTCCCGAGTATTCTCGGTCCTGTGTGTGTTGGAGTGTGTAAAGAAGCACACAATAAAAAATAAAGTGGCATGCAAGCAGACACACAATGCAAGAAAGAAATAAAGCGGGCGCTTGGCGCTAGTCGTGTCTAGCGATGCGAACTTCGAGGTGAAGTTCGTTGGAATCATAGTATAGATGGAGGGGTAAGAAACCCTTAAGAAGGTACAGTCACAACAGCGAGACCAAGCATAGTCCGTTCTATGTCGAGCGTGGTCCGAGTCGAGGGTGACTCAAACGAGACACGATTCAGGGAGGATGCAAGCAACCTTCAGTGTATTTTATTTATTTTTATATTTTTAATTTTGATGAAACACAGTTAAACTAAGCATGGTGAAAGTAGGAAAAATACGATTTCAATCAAAATTAACAAATTAAAATAAAGTCCGAAAGCAAGAAACAGAACAGACCTATTTGAAGCAAAATATTTTGTTTTATTTTTTAAAAATTTTATTTATAGCCAAAATTAGTGAACAAGAAGCCAACAGTCTTTGGAAGAGACTTGTGGGGTCCCAGAATGTTTTGGGACCTCTGCAACTGGGTGACTTGGTGGTGTCGCTCGGGGCGGCACTATTGGAGTTGCCCTTGAAAGTTGGGCGACATAGTTAGCGTCGCAAAAAAGAATATTATTTTATTTTATTTTATTTTATTTTATTTTTTATTATAAATTTTGATGAAATAAGGTCACAAAAGACTTTCATAATCGGGGAAAATAATTTTTATGATGAAATAAATTAAAATAAAGTAAAAGCAAAAAAGCAAAGATAGAACAGAAAAGGATAACTTTCCATAACCAACAGATCCTCGAGTCAAAGATGCCAATTTTGGGGATTCGGATATGAGTGACACGTCTAGTGTCATCCAAATAAAAGTGGCAAAAATCCTCAAAAAAGGTAAGAAATCCACTTCGGAAGGAAAATTCCAAGTTTGGGCCAAAAGGCTATGGGCGACACTGCCAATGTCGCCCAAAACAAAAGCTGTCCAACTTCAGATTTTTTTTACTTTAGGTGTGTTCCTCAACCTCTTGTGAAGCTTTTAGAAAAATTTTGGCTCAAAAAGGATTTTTTTTAGTAAATTTAATGTTTTTTTTGGTAAAACAGGGTATTTTCAGGATTCTAGGTCAAAGCAAGGTTTTTGCAAGGTTCTGGGTAGGCAGAATGGTTTTGGGTCATAAGGTAGGCTATGTGGGCTATGGATTTGGTTTTACTAGGATAAGTGTGGTATGAAAAATTTGGGTGACACCAGTGGTGTCACCCGGTCGACACGAGTAGTGTTGCCCTCACAGGATGAGCGACACTAGGTGTGTCGCCCATGTAAAAAATATTATTATTGTTATTTTTATTTTGTGGAACGTTAGGGAATTAAAAAAAACATTTTTGCACAAAGGTTTGGGCAACACCAGTGGTGTCACCCTCACAGACTGGGAGACATTAGGCATGTCGCCCTCACAAGCTGGGCAACACTAGGCGTATCGCCCATTTAAAAAAAAAAATTATTTTTTTTTATTGTGTTGGAAAATGGGATGAGAGAGGGTCTTTTTTTCAAAAATTTTTTGCAGAGATGCCAATTTTGGGGATTCGGATCTGGGAGACACGCCTAGTGTCGCCCAAACAAAAGTGGCAAAAGTCCTAAAAAAAGGTAAGAAATCCAGTCCGGAAGGAAAATCCCAAGTTTGGGCAAAAAGGGGCTTGGTGACATTGCCAGTGTCGCCCAAACCAAAAGTGGTCCAAATTTAGATTTTTCACTTCAGGTGTGTTCCTCAGCCTCTTGTGAAGCTCTCAGAGAAATTTAACTCAATTTGTTTTACAAATTTTAATGATTTTTTTGGTAAAACAGGGCGTTTGCAAGATTCTTTATCAAAACAGGGTTTTTGCAGGGTTATGGGTAGGCAGATTGGTTCTGGGTCACAGGGTAGGCTGTGTGGGCTATGGATTTGGTTTTATTAGGATAAGTGTGGTCCTAAAGGTTCAAGAAACCACATAATTTATTAGATTTAAAATATGGTGTCTACAACGCTACGACGAAAAATCGGTAAAAAACACTGAGAAACAGGCTAAATCCTAAATCTAAGGTCGCACGTTTTCCCATGTTTGCCACGACATGATCATGGCCCAAAAGTTCCATTCATGGCTCAAAAAGGGTATCAAAATGACTGTCTTCCTGAGCTGATCAAGAAAAGAATAATGTTTTGACCTGATGAAGACTGGAAGGACCCCGAAAGATCACTAAGTTTGCATGGCCATGACTGAGACGTAATTGGAATTTAAGGATTTAGGGGTAAAGGGAAAAATCATCATTTTGCCCCTATTTTTTTTAATATTTTTTATTCATTTAATTGTTAATTTTCATCAATTAGGTTAGAATTTGGGCATCCACCCATGTTTGGACCAAAATTATATATGAGCACGTGATGTGCTCATGTAAGGGGCCTTCTTCATCAATTAAAAAATTAATCTTTTTGCTTGAGATTTTGGGTCATGGTTTAGAGAGCGAGAGAGGAGAGAGAAGATCTAGGCGAGTACCCTTAAGCTTTACAGGTAACTTTCTCTTTCCTCTCTTCTTTCCCTCTCTTCTTTCCTTTCTCTCTTTTTCTTTCCCTTCTCCCTCTTCTTCTTTCCTTTCTCTCTCTTCTTCTTTCCTTGCCTCTCCTTTTGTTCTTCTATCCTGCATGGCAGCGCACAATGTCGAGCGTGATCTTCTCTCTCTTCCCTCACCTTTCTTTCTTCTGTTTTACACTGTAGTGCACACTAACGAGCATGGCCTTCTCTCTCTTCCCTCTTCTCTCTTTCGTTTGCTCAACATGGCAGTGCACACTACCAAGATCGACCTTCTCTCTCTTCCCTCTTTTCTCTTTCTTTTGTTCCACACTGCAGTGCACACTACTGAGCGTGACCTTCTCTCTCTTCCCTCTTCTCTCTTTCTACTGTCTCGCACGACAGTACACATTGCCAAGCATGACCTTCTCTCTCTTCCTTCTTATCTCTTTCTTCTTTTCCACACGACAATGCACACTACCGAGCATGACATTCTCTTCTCTCTTCTCTCTTCTCTCTGACTTGCACAACAGTGAACACCGTCGAGTGTGACCCTTCTTCTCTCTCTTACCTCTCTTCACTCCCCCTTTCTGTCTTGCATGGCAGCACACACTGCCTGGCATGACCCATCCTTTTCTCTCTTTACTCTCCGTCTTACACCGCAGTGCATACTGTTGAGCACGACCTTTTTGTCCTTTCTCCTCTCTCTCCTTTGCTTGCTTTACCCACGGGCAGGCTTTGCCTTGTGCTGTTGTGTCAGTCTGGTCGCCGAGCAGTCTAGCCGTCATGATGGTCTTACTGTGTCCATCTAGTTGCCTGTCAGGCCAGCTACTGCACCAGACCAGCTGCCGTGCCAGTCTGGTCACCGAGCAGTCTAGCCGTCGTGCCAATCCAGTTATCATGCCCGTTTAGCTACCATGTCAAACCAACTGCTACGTCGGACTTGCCGCTACGCCTGACCAGCCACCATGCCAGTCTTGTCACCCAGCAGTCTAGCCATCGTACCGGTCTAGTCACCATGCCCATCTAGCTGCCGTTGCAGACTAGTTGCCGTGTCAATCTTGCCACTGTGCCAACCTAGCTGCTGGGTCAAACCTCTTCTCTCTCTTTTCATTTTCTCTTCTCTCTTATCTTCTCTTCTCTTCTCTCTCTTTTCATTTTCTCTTCTCTCTTATCTTCTCTTCTCTTCTCTCATTCTTTTTTGTCTCTTCTCCCTTTTGAAAAGTTTAGTGAGAGCCAAGCTAACCTTCACCCTCTCTCATCCCTTTTCTTCTTCCTCTCCTTAAAACGAATAGTTTTTCTGAAGAATCTAGGTAAAAAGCAAACCAGCCTTCGCTTATCCTTTCTCTTCCTTTAAAGTGCTGGGTGAAAGCCAAACCAGCCTTCGTTCCTCTTTCTCTCTTCTTCCAATAATTCATTTCATCTCTGAAGGATCTGAGTGAAAAATATATCAGCCTCTTAGTCTCTCTTTTTCCTCTTTCTTTGAAGGATCTGGATGAAAAACAGACCAGCCTTCATCTCTCTTTTTCCTCTTCCTCTGAATGACCTGGGTGAAAAATCGACCAGCCTTCGTCTCTTTTTTTCCTCTTTCTCTGAAGAGCTGGGTAAAAGTCAAACCAGTTTTCGTCTCTCTTTTCGTTCTCTACTTTTCTTCTTCTTTCTCTGAAGAGCTAGGTGAAAGCCAAACCAGCCTTTGTCCCTTTTTTCTCTCCCTCTATCCTCTTCTCTTTCTTCTCTCGTCTATTACAGGCCAGAAATTTCCCTCGCATCAAAAGAAAAGAGAATGGCTGACCTCAGTGTTGCTCTTGCATCTAAGGAGAGGACGGTTACAGGCCAAAATTCTCTCACATTAGAAAAAGGTGGAAGCACTTTGATCGATTATATCAGACATACAAAGCAGGCTTCTCTAATAAGGAATTGTCTTACGATGGAGAGCAAACCTTGTTCACAGTGAGGGCTCTTCCAAAAAACAACATGAAGTTCACAATTGTGCTTGAGGACTTGGCCTTCAATAGGTTCTATAAGCCAGGCCTTACCATTGGTCATCATCCTTTGCCTACCCAATTCATCGCCATGTGTAATCATCGCTGCACTTGGCTCAATGCCGGCTATGTTTCTATGGCCCAGTGCCGGCTACATTTTCTGAGGGCTAGTGTCGATTGCTTCTTCAAAATATTAATGCCGACTGTGTTTTTAAGGACCAGCGCTGACTGCGTTTCCTTAAGGCTAATGCCAGTTGTGTCTTCAAGGACTAGCGCCGCCTGTGTCTAACAAAGAGCTAACCCCGGCTAAGGCTAACGCCGACTGTGTTTTCTATCTTCGAGCGTGTTCGCTCGCGACGCTTTGATTGCTAGCGACGATGACTATCTAGCAACCTCAAGACCCTTCGTGTCCCAGCTACACTGCGGTTCCCATGTCTCTTCGACTGCAAGTGACCTTTCAACTCTTCAAGACCCTTCAACTCCCCACTACTGTTCACCTTCTGATGCCTGTTTGCTGCCTATGGACTTTTGTCTCCCCACGACCATTCACCTCCCGATAGCCGTTTGCTGTCAGTGACTGTTCACTTCCCCGCGACCTTTCGGCTTACCACTGGGAAACCACCTTCCGCTCACCAAAAATATTACTGATGGACCTTCCCGTCCTCTTCCCGATGGCAGAACACCACCAGAAAACCCGTGAAAGCTAGCAGAAGTTCACCGGCACTCCCCTGTCGCAACTTCCACCCCCTTCTCCTTCTTCTCCTGAACTCCCGAAATAACTACCAGAATCTCTGTAGCCTCGAAAAAACTCCCTTGAAATAATTCTATAATTTCAAAAAAAAAAAAAAAGAAGAGAGAAAAGAAACTTTTATAAGTGATGGTCCATATAAGTATGATGGTCCTTAGGGACCATCACCACTTTTGTTAACCTTTTACCTTCCCTTTAGCACGTCCCTTGGTTGCGTGGGACTTAAAAATTTTACGTTTAATATAAACGTTACATCTCGTGTATGAGGTGTAACTTTAATAAAATATTATTATAAGGTGTCATAAGAGTTTAAATACGAGAGGCGAGGACTCCCACCCTAGAAAACTTCTGAAATCTTCCTCTCTCTGGTCGAAACACAGTGAGCTCCTCTCCCTAGTCGAATTTTTATCGGAAGCTCCCTCTCAAATATTTTAGGTAAGTGACTTCATTATCTTGAAAAATAATCCGTTCTTTTTAAAAATGAAATGAAATAATTATTTCTGCTCATTATCATGAATTTTAGGGGCGATAAATTTTATGCGCAAGCGACCTCTCTATTTTGAAAAATAATATTTTTAATAAAATTGTGATATTGTACTTATGTTAGAAATTTTAAATGCTGTAAATTCTTAGAAATAAATTTATTTATTTTTCTTGTCTATTGTTAGAAAATTTTAGATACTGTAAAATTATTAAAAATCAATGTGATATTTCTGCATTTAGTAAGATTGTGAGATTTCTTTCTACTGTTTTTGAATATTTAGACATTGTAAATTTCATGTGCAAATGACTGCCTTATTAATTGAAAATTGATATTTTTGTAATTGATTATAGCATTGTCTGTGAAATGTTTATTTGTGAATTGACATCCCATAAATTGTAATAATTCCGTATTCTTGAATTTCCGTAAGAGTTTTTCTATACATATTAAATTGGCAATTATGCTAGAATGTCTTTACGAACTGCTACCTTTCCAAATTTGAGCTCAGAATAATTGGTTATTTTTTAAATGTTATTGAAAGTGACTGTTATCAATGGTTTCAGTGAAATTCATATTAATGGTTTCAGTGATATGTTGAGTACATGATATTGCTGCTTTCGAATGTTTAAAGAGATTTAAAAGTACTTTAAGTATGCAAGTGGACTCATCCGGTTCGTCGGTGAGGTATAAGTGGACCTATCCGGGACGCCGGTAGGGATTAAGTGGACTGATCCGGTATGCTGGTGAGGTATAAGCGAACCTGCAGAGATTAAGTGGACCTATCTAGGACGCCGATAGGGATTAAGTGGACCTATCTGGGATGTCGATAGGGATTAAGTGGACCCATCAAGACGCTGATGGGGTATATAGGTGACTTACTTGGGATGCCGGTAGAGTATTTTGTGAAATCTTTTGAATTATGCATTGATGTTAAAATGTGATATGCATTTCAATTATTCGGATTATACTTAATTATGAATTTTTGAAAGTGAAACTGTTAATGTATTCCTGTTAATAGATCTCCTTTTTGAAAATATTGATATCTTTCAACCATGATTATTTTTAGGATTATGATGATCACTTACTGAGTAGCCAAACTCATCAAACTATGGTAAACATTTTTCTTCAGGATAAATGCGGATTCATTTTGAGTGTTAGTCAAGATCAACAATCGAAGATATTGTTGTTGTGCCAACTTTCTTTTGTTACCTTGTAAGAATTCGCCATCGTAAATTTGTCCTATCAAGAAATGCGTATATGTTTTGACTATCACTTCTCAGGAATATCAGTATTGTAAATTCTTGGGGTGTGACATTTATTGTATCAGAGCAATAAGTTTAAGAATCTTAGGAAATTTAAAAAAAAATAAAAAAAAAAAAAAAAAAATAAATAAATAAAAAGAATATACTGAAAATCGCATTTATTGCGTGTGCAGATTGGGACGAAGTCAAGATCCAGAATAGCTGAAGCTATTATGGAAGGAATTCACAAAGTTGCTCTAATGCAACATCAGATGGAAAACAACAATCCACCCAGGCAGTCAGTTACGGGAAATGGTGGGAGTGATATCGAACAATTTAAGAAATAGAACCTACCTTCTTTTAAGGGTGCTGTAAACCCACTGGAAGCCGAGGAAAGGATTATGCAATTGGAGAAAATATTCGAGGTAATGGATTGTCCTGATGATAGGAAGGTGGCCTTGGCAGTTTTTATGTTAGAAAGAGAAGCACAACATTGGTGGCGACTGGCAAAAGGAGTATTGGTTAAAGAAAATAAGCCCTTGACTTGGAAAGTATTTCTAGAGGCGTTTAATGAAAAGTATTTCTCAGATTTTATTTGAGACCAAAAAGAAATGGAATTTCTGGAATTAATCCAAGGAAACCGGAAAGTAGCACAGTACGAGCCAAGTTACTGAATTGTCCAGGTTTGCACCACATATGATTAACAATGAAGCAAGAAAGGTGAAGAAATTTGAAAGGGTCTCAGGCCAGCTATTAGAAGCAGAATATTAGTCTTAAAATTGAGAACTTATGCTGAAATAGTGGATCGAGCCCAAATTGTCAAAAAAGATTTTGAAGATTACCAAAAGACGAAAAATCAGAAAAGCCAGGTTAGACCCACACCATCTAATCGACAATAGTTTGAAAGAGCAAATAAGAAGCCAAGGTCCCTTACCACTTCAAAGCCCAATAGAACCATGTAAAAAATGTGGGAAAAACCATGGATCCAGCCCTTGTTATTGGAATACCGGAGTCTGTTTTAAATGTGGAAAATTGGGACACCAGATTAGACAAGGTCCTAGCTTACAGATGCAACAGCTTCCAAAGCAGGGAGAGATAGCTCAAAAGCCTCAGATGAATGGAAGAGTATTTGTGATCACCGAGCAAGACGCTCAGGCCTCAAAATCAATGATCCAAGGTACTCTTATTATCTTCCAAAAAGTAGCTCATGTTTTGATTGATCCTGGATCTACTCATTCATTTGTGTCATCACATTTGCATGCCACTTAAAGGTAGAACCAGAAAAATTAGAATACATTCTAGAGGTAGACACACCGATGGGAAATTCAATTAACACCAACATAGTGTACAAATCATGTGTAATAAAGATAGAAGAAAAGAAATTGTTGGTTTATTTAATACTCCTAAAAATTCAAGATTTGATGTAATCTTAGGCATGGATTGGCTTTCTGCATACCATGCAAGTATTGATTATTATAAGAAAATGGTTACCTTTAGTATTTCGAATCAACTAGTATTTTACTTCAATGGTATCAAAGAAGACTTCCCATCATATTTAATCTCCTGTATTCGAGTTAATCGTCTCCTTCGAAAAGGGTGTCAAGGCTTTCTTTCCTATATCAAAGAAGATAGGAAGGAAGAGATAAATTTGGATACCACTCTCGTTATTCAAGAATTTGTCGGCGTTTGCCCTGAAGAATTGCTAGGATTACCGCCTGTCAGGGAAATTGAATTCTCTATTGAATTATTACCAGGGGTGGCCCCAATTTCTAAGGCACCTTATAGAATAACACCTGCAAAACTTAAGAAACTTAAACAACAATTGCAAGAATTATTAGATAAAGGTTTTATTAGGCCTAGTGTGTCACCTTGGGGTGCTCCGGTATTGTTTGTGAAAAAGAAAGATGGGACCATGAGATTGTGTATCGATTATAGGCAGTTAAACCAAGTGTGATAGTGAAAAATAAGTATCCATTGCCTAGAATTGATGATTTATTTGATCAATTACAAGGATCACAAGTATTTTCAAAAATCGATCTTAGATCTGGATACCATCAGCTTAAGATTAAAAGTGAAGATGTTCCCAAGACAGCTTTTAAAACAAGGTATGGCCATTATGAATTTTTAGCCATGCCTTTTGGATTAACCAATGTACCGGCTGCATTTATGGATTTGATGAATCGGATCTTTAGGCCTTTTTTGGATAAATTTATTGTGGTATTCATCAATGATATTTTAATTTATTCCAAGAATCAAAAGGGACATGAGCAGCATGTAAGAATGGTATTGTAAATATTAAGAGAAAAGAAATTGTATGCCAAACTTAGTAAATGTGAATTTTGGCTTGAACAAAGTGACATTTTTAGGACACGTCATATCAAAGGAAGGTCTATCAGTTGATTCTTCAAAGGTTGAAGCCGTTGTGAATTAGAAACAACCAAGTAATGTGACTGAAGTTTGAAGCTTTTTGGGATTGGCAGGATATTATAGAAAATTTATAGAAGGATTTTCTCGAATCGCAACCCCATTGACTCGGTTGACACAGAAAAATGTCAAATTTGAGTGGACAAGTGAATGTGAGGAGAGTTTTCAAGAACTAAAAGTTCGATTAACTTCAACACCTATTTTAACTATTCCTGAGGGGAGTGGGAGATTTGTGATTTATAATGATGCTTCACATAAAGGCTTGGGCTGTGTATTAATGCAATATGGGAAAGTAGTGGCATATGCATCCAGACAGTTGAAAGAATATGAGAAAAAATATCCAGTTCATGACTTAGAGCTGGCTGCAATAGTATTCGCTCTGAAAATATGGAGGCATTATCTATATGGTGAGCAATTCGAAATATACACAGATCATAAGAGCTGGAAATACCTCTTCTCTCAGAAGGATTTAAATATGCGGCGGAAAAGATGGATGGATTTCTTAAAAGATTATATTGTACAATCCATTATCATTCAAGAAAAACGAACGTTGTGGCCGACGCTTTAAGTAGAAAATCTACGGGAGTCTTAGCTCATCTAATGATCCAAGAAATGAGATTATTAGAGGAAATAGTGGATTGGCATCCAACTCCGTCCATTAATGGTATGGTAAGTATGATTGCCAACATTAAGGCAGAACCCCAATTAATCCAACAGATCCGATCGGCACAAAAGAAAGACCCTCAGCTTATAACAATTATAGAAAAAGTGAAGCAAGGAAAAAGAGATGAATTCTCTATATGTAGTGAGGATTTGCTAAGATTAAAAGGTCGGGTTTGTGTCTCGAATAATGAAAGTGTGACGAAAGCTATTTTGGAAGAAGCACATCACTCTCGTTATACGATACATCCCGGAACTATTAAAATGTATCAGGACCTGAAGAAAACCTTTTGGTGGAATAATATGAAAAAAGAGGGACCACTGTTTGTGTCTAAGTGCTTAACATGCCAGCGAGTAAAAGCTGAACATCAAAGGCCCGTTGGGTTGTTGCATCCTTTATCCGTACCAGAATGGAAGTGGGAGCACATCTCTATGGATTTTGTCTCTGGCTTGCCTAAAACAAATTCAAGACATGATAACATTTGGGTCATTGTGGACAGGCTGACCAAAGCTGCTCATTTTCTGTCGATTCACACAACGTACACTTTGGATCGACTGGCCCAGTTGTACATTAAGGAAATAGTGCGGTTGCATGGAGTTTCGATCAGTATTGTATCGGACAGGGATACTCGGTTTACTTCTAAATTCTGGGCTAGGCTACAGTCAGCCATGGGAACGAGACTCACATTTAGCACTGCCTTTCACCCTCAAACTGATGGACAATCGGAGAAGACCATCCAAACTTTGGAAGATATGCTAAGGGCCTGTGTCATTGACTTTACAGGAAGCTGGGATGAACATTTACCCCTGATTGAGTTTGCTTATAATAATAGCTTCCAAGCCAGTATCCAGATGGCACCATATGAAGCCCTGTATGGAAGGAAATGCAGGTCACCTATCTGTTGGGACGAGGTGGGTGAAAGAAAGCTTTTGGGGTCAGAAATTGTCCAGATAACCACAGATAAGATAGCATTAATTCGTGAAAGGCTTAAGACAGAGTCGGTAAAAGAGTTATGCCAATAACCGAAGGAGAGATCTTGAATTTGAGGAAGGTGATCGAGTTTCCCTAAAGATCTCACCAATAAAAGGCATTATGAGATTCGGCAAGAAAGGAAAGCTGAGCCCACGTTACATCGGATCATTTGAGATTCTGGAAAGAATCGGAGGTGTCACTTATAGACTTGCGTTACCACCCGAATTGGCAAACGTCCATAATGTCTTCCATGTATCATCACTACGAAAATATCAGCCCGACCCATCCCATATCTTGAAATATGAACCTTTACCGATCAGGAAGGACCTATCCTTCATTAAGCAGCCAGTTTTGATACTGGATAGAAGGGTGCAAGTGTTGCGCAAGAAGGAGATTCCTTTGGTCCGTGTATTATGGTAGTACCATTCAAGAGAAGAGTCGACGTGAGAACGAGAAGACGATATCAGAGAAAAATATCCCTATCTTTTTCAATAATCAGGTACACAAATTTAGAGGACTAAATTCTTTAAGGGGTGAAGAATGCAATAATTCTAAAATTTTAAAAAAAAAAAAAAAAAGAAGAGAGAAAAGAAACTTTTATAAGTGATGGTCCATATAAGTATGATGGCCCTTAGGGACCATCACCACTTTTGTTAACCTTTTACCTTCCCTTTAACACGTCCCTTGGTTGCGTGGGACTTAAAGCTTTTACGTTTAATATAAACGTTACACCTCGTGTATGAGGTGTAACTTAATAAAATATTATTATAAGGTGTCGTAAGAGTTTAAATACGAGAGGCGAGGACTCCCACTCTAGAAAACTTTTGAAATCTTTCTCTCTCTGGTCGAAACACAGTGAGCTCCTCTCCCTAGCCGAATTTTTATCGTAAGCTCCCTCTCAAATATTTTAGGTAAGTGACTTCATTATCTTGAAAAATAATCTGTTCTTTTTAAAAATGAAATGAAATAATTATTTCTGCTTATTATCATGAATTTTAGGTGCGATAAAGTTTTTGCGCAAGCGACCTCTTTATTTTGAAAAATAATCTTTTTAATAAAATTGTGGTATTGTACCTATGTCAGAAATTTTAAATGCTGCAAATTCTTAGAAATAAATTTATTTATTTTTCTTGTCTATTGTTAGAAAATTTTAGATACTGTAAAATTATTAAAAATAATGTGATATTTCTGCTTTTAATAAGATTGTGAGATTTCTTTTTACTGTTTTTGAATATTTAGACATTGTAAATTTCATGTGCAAATGACTGCCTTATTAATTGAAAACTGATATTTTTGCAATTGATTATAGCATTGTCTGTGAAATGTTTAGTTGCAAATTGACATCCCATAAATTGTAATAATTATGTATTCTTGAATTTCTGTAAGAGTTTTTCTATACATATTAAATTGGCAATTATGCTAGCCTTTCTAAATTTGAGCCCAGAATAGTTGATCGGTTATTTTTGAAATGT
>NW_006497436.1:1414277-1428744 GCF_000471905.2 Amborella trichopoda
GCTGCTTTCGAATGTTTAAAGAGATTTAGAAATACTTTAAGTATGCAAGTTCACTCATCTGGTTCACCGGTGAGGTTTAAGTGGACCTAACCGGGACGCCGGTCGGGATTAAGTGGACTCATCCGGTACGTCGGTGAGGTATAAGTGGACCTGCAGGGATTAAGTAGACCTATCTGGGACGCCGATAGGGATTAAGTGGACCCATTTGGGACGCCGATAGGGATTCAGTGGACCCACCAGAACGTTGATGGGGTTTATAGGTGACCTACTTGGGAAGCCAGTAGGATATTTTGTGAAATCTTTTCAATCATGCATTGATGTTAAAATTTGATATGCATTTCAATTATTCGGATTATACTTAATTATGCATTTTTTAAAGTGAAACTGTTAGTGCATTCCTGTTAATAGATCTACTTTTTGAAATATTGATATCTTTCAACCATGATTATTTTTAGGATTATGATGATCACTTACTGAGTAGCCAAACTCATCAAACTATGATCAAGATCAACCTTGGAAGATATTATTGTTGTGCTAACTTTCTTTTGTTACCTTGTAAGAATTCGCCACTGTAAATTTGTCCTATCAAGAAATGTATATATGTTTTGACTGTAACATCTCCGGAATATCAGTATTGTAAATTCTTGGGGTGTGACATCCCTGCTTCCCAATTCTAGCAAATAGTAACCCTGGCCGAAAGTACCCTGCGTTCGTGCCAAAGTTCTCACAGGAAATCTCTGTGCCTTCGTCACACTCCCCGCAACCCTTGCTTGTAAGCTCTATGTTCTTTCAGAAAGTTTCTCCAAGAGCTCTTTCTCTCACGCTGCTAAAAATGCCTTAGCCATTTTACCTTCGGTAAAATGGTAAAAATGGGGTTTACCCCTTTATATAGTTGAAGCTTCCTTGCAGTGCCCTTAACAAATCCAGAATGGCAGTCAGGTCCCTGAAGACCAAATGACGATGAGCTCAAGCCCGAGGCTCGAACGAAGTTTACCATCGCTCATGAAACCTCTTGCATCAGGGATTAGGATTGGATCGGGCTCAGGCCCAAGGCCTGAACACAAGTCACTGCCGTCTAAGTAACTTGTGACCAGCGTCGTCTGTGTAACTTGTGACCAGTGCAGTTCTTGTAACTTGTGACCAGCGCTGTCTGTGTAATTTGCGCCCAGCGCTGGCTGTGTTCTCAAAGGGCCAATGATGGTTGTGTTCTCAAAAGCTAGCGTCGGCTATGCCCAGCGCCAACTGTGTTCTCAAGTCTATCGTTGTGTGTGTTGTCACTGCGCACGCTAGCGCCGCGTATGTTACCTCTACCCGCACTGAAGTCGTACGTGTCAATGCTACTACCGTTCAAGTCCACCGCCATGTGTGTTGTGCTTCCCATGTTAACGCCCCGCATGTGTTAGCATCTAATTACCGTCATGTGTGTTGCGCTCACCATGCTAATTCCACACATGTGCTAGCACCTGGTTACTGCCGTGTGTGTTCTACTACTATCCCCAGTTGACTTACACATAGGGCATGGCCTGTCATCCCCAATGGTGTCAGGAGCAGGCCATTGTCCCTTATCCCCAGTAGGAGTCACACCCATGCTGCAACCCATTATCCTTAGTGGAGTTAGGGTCATTATTACCTCTTCAATCCCCAGTGGGTCTGTTTTCTACCAAATCCTTATTCCTTTGTTATCTTATCCCCAAGGAGTCGGATTACCTTCCATAAGCCTATTCTCTATGGAGTCTCATTTTTCACCCCCAAGGAGCCATACTTGTCCCCCAATCCCCAGTGAAGTCTGCTTCCGTGTAGCATCTCCATCTAAGCCCTCTGCTTGTAAATTTCCTTAATCATTTGATCCCTAGGGAGTTGGATTGTCATCCATGCTTCTATTCCCCTGGAGCTATGCCGACATGGCAACCCACATCATGGTCTAGGTGCATGACCCTAAACTGCATGGTCCAAACTATACAACCTTAAACTATAGCGCAGGTCTAGTTACACGACCTTAAACTGCATTGTCCAGTTGTATGAACCTAAACCATAGTGCATGTCCTGGCTGCATGACGTTAAAAGGCTTAGCATCACAATCCAAACTATATGACCTTAAACTGTAGTGAAGGTCTAGTTGTATGACCTTAAAATTGTATGGTCCACGCTGCATGACTATAAACTGCATAGCCACGGTCCAAGCTATATGACCGTAAACCATAGTGCACATTCTGACTGCATGACTTTAAATGCTTTGCATAGGTCATAAAGGCATGACCTTAAACGTGCCCCCACACATGCGCACATTCCCTTTACATGCGTCTTCATACACGTCTTCCCAAACCAACCCGATGATGTGCGCAAACCATTTTCATAAAACCCCCATTAAATCCATCTTTCTTCATTATAATCATCATTCCCCAGTGAGTTTCACTAGCACTCAAAAAACAGCCTGCCATTCTGCCATCCATACTCACCGTCAGCTAATGGGTTACCACTATCCATCTTTCACAGGCAGACTCGTGTCATCCCCCAAAGTGAGTCAAACTACCACCATACTCACACCATGGCCTCTAGAGACTGCCATCCATCTCCACTACGGTCCAGCTATATGACCTTAAAATTATATTGTATGTCCTAATCGCATGACATTAAAAGGCTTCGCACAGGTCCCGAAGGCATGACCCTAAACACGCCTTCACAAAAAAAAAAAAGAATAACGAGCATGGTGTGCACCTGGTCAAGGGAACGCAATGAATAAAAATGACGAACAGGCATGGTCATGAAACCATGAGTAAGAGAGTTCTGTGAAAATAAAAACCCAGGCACGGTGAAAACCCGAAAGGGCACCGTGAGTAAAAGTAGAAGAAAAAGGTGGATGTGGCAGAAAGGTCATGAGTAAAAGAGCCTCGAATAAAGGAGGTTGGTGAAAATCATCCCTACAGCTCCACTTCCCAAGTTCAAGAGAAAATGTACAAAGGGCGCTTGGACCAATAAGTAGGTTGATGCAGCACATGCCTCCTAGGTGGCTTCAGTCCGCATTCGAAAGAAAAATCACTGGTGTCAGGATCCCTTGATATCAGGACCCTAAAATACGAGCTTCAAGAAGAATCCGACCATTTGAGTCTGATCGAGAAAGGACTCAGAAGTCAAAAGAATCACAAAGATAGCAAGTCAAGTCCCATGCTAAAAGACCATTGTTTGAACATATTTTTCAGCACCTTAGTCCCCGATGCGAAATAAAAAGAGAAGTTGGTAAATAAGCCTGAATTACAATGGAATTCTTGATAGTCTCATAGTTGTCCCAAAACAAATTAAAACATTCTTAAGCACTTCAAAAGGCAACCTGCCATGTTTCGTGGAAATCCGATATGTCTAAGGAAGTGCAAACAAAGAAACAATTTTAGAAAAATCAGTCTCTAGCACTCCGACATGGACCCTGTAACTAGAGCTCTATTTTTGGTATGTCAAATTGCTGTGGGACCACTTCCATTAGATCCGATATGGTCGAAATCCCCTATGGGTCAAGTTTCGACTTAATCAGGCACTCCAAGATAAAGTTGTGAGTAAAAGACCAAAAAGGGGTAGGCCGCACACTATTCCCATGCGCTCTCCCTGCACCAAATCACCATTAAAGGTAGCTGGTTTTACAGTCTCGAGCAGTAACTTTCAGGGCCATATCTCACTCATTTCGAGTTAGGTCACACTCAAATTTTGTGAGAGTGTTCATCTCGTCAGGACAAGCATTTTGATATGTGGAACGCCCCCTGATGATGCCCGAACAAGGAGAAAATCTAGAGAGAAGTTGCCGATCTGTGAAGAACGTTGCAGGAAAATCACCAGCGACATGCCTTGCTAGAGCGGTCAAATCACAACGCCCGCGTAACAGATTGACGCGAGAACAGTTCCATAGTATGCGTAAGGAATATGGCTATCTCTGGTTTGAACTCCGCACATGACGAACGGTCGAATTTTTCACACGAAGCCAATAAAGTGACTACAAATTTCTGCGTCGAAATTTCAGATTTCGGCAAAAACTCCAAAGTTGTGAAATGTTCGTCCAGGCATGGAATCGAGCTGCGTTTGTTGCCATGTGATCGTGGAGGCATGCTTAGTGTGATCCAATGAAGAAATCATGAAAAGAAATCAAGAAACGAGCACACTATTAAATCGATCGCCATGCCGAGCCCTACAAGAAAACAATCATCTTTCAGACAAATGGGCACCAGAACAACCCTGGATCATCCACAGAAGATCACGCACGTTCTAGGGCTGCAGTAGGGACTGTTTTGGAATTCTATGAATTGTTAGGTAGGGGCAAAACACTCATTTTGCACTCCTTTTTATAATTTATTTTAATTCAATTAAATTGTAATTATCACCAATTGAGTTATTTTTTAGGCATCCACCCATGTTTGGGCCCAATTCTATAAATACATGCTTAATCTAATTGTAAAGGGCTGGCCAAATTCCCCCTTAGACTTTCAATTGATCAATAAAAGTTTGTGTTTCTTCTTTGAGTTCGTGGGTGCATCTTGGAGAGAGAGAGAGAGGAGAGAGATAAGAAAAGGGTTGGTACCCTTTGTAAGGTAATTTTCTCTCTCTTCCTCTCGTCTCTATCTCTTTCTCTCTCCTCCTCGTCTCTATCTTCCTCTTCTTTTTTTCTTCTTTCTTTCTCTTGCTTCCTCTCTTTTTTCTTTCTTCTTCTTTTCTTGGCTTTTCTCTATTCTTCTCTGTGAACAAGCACGGCTGTTGCAGAGTCATGCATGTCATCTTCTTCCTTCTCTTTCTCTAACTCACACGACGATGATGGCGATGTGTGTGTCCCATTCTCTCTCTTTCTTCTTTTTCTCAATATTTATCTTTATTGCTTTCTGACTGAATGTGCATGGCGATGGCAGTGCCATGCATGAACCCCTCTCTCTTTATTTTCTCTATCTCACACACACGACGATGGCAACGCTGTGTGTGTTTCTTCTCTCTCTTTTTCTCTATCTCACACACATGACGATGGTAAAGCCATGTGCGTTTTCTCCTCTATCTCACACACATGACAATGGTAAAGCCGTGTGCATTTTCTTCTCTCTCTTTTTCTTTATCTCACACACACAGCGATGGCAACGCCGTGTGCGTTTTCTTCTCTCGCTTTTTCTCTATCTCACACACACGGTGATGGCAATGCCATGTGCATTTTCTTTTCTCTTTTTCTCTATCTCACACACACGGTGATGACAACACCATGTGCATTTTCTTCTCTCTCTTTTTCTCTATCTCACACACACGGCGATGGCAACACCATGTGCATTTTCTTCTCTCTCTTCTTTTTCTCATACACACGATGATGGCAACGACGTGTGCATTTTTTCTCTCTCTTCTTCTCTATCTCACATGCGCGACGATGGAAATGTGCATTTTCTTCTCTCTCTTCTTCTTCTTCCTCTTCTCCTTTCTTTATTCTCTCTCTACTCTGTCTTTCTCTCTATTTGTCTCTGTTTGAACATGCACGGTGATGGAAATGCCACGCATGAGTCTTTCTCTACTTTCTTCTCTCTGCTCTATCTTTCTCTCTATCTCTCTCCGTCTGAACATGCACGACCATGGTAACGTTGTGCACAAATTTATCTTTCTGTTTTCTTCTCTCTTTGACACATGCGGTGGTGGCAGTGCCGTGCGTACCTCTTTCCTCTCCTCTTTCCTTATTCTTCTCCTCTCTTTCTTAATCCCTTTCTCTCTCTAACCTTATTCTTCTCCTCTCTTTCCTAATCTCTTTCTCTCTCTTTCCTTCTTTCTCCTTATGATCTTTATCAACTTCTCTCCACTTCCCTTTGTGCTCTCTTCTTTGCTTTCTTCTCTCTCTACTTTTCTTTCCTCTTCCTCTTTTTTAAAATCCTCTTTCCTCCTCCCTGTCTTTTTTACCTCCACTTTGATTTGTTTTCTCTCTCCCCTCCAGTCGTGCACAGCGATGCTCATAGCCAGGTATGGCATTCTCAGCCTTCCTTTATCTTCTAAAAATATGCGCAGTGAACCGAGCCTTAACCCAAGTGGCTGGCTGTGCTTTTGTCTAAATTTTCCCATTCTCATGAGGTGCATGGCGATGCTTATCGTCGTGCATGACATTATTTCTCTCTCCTCTTTTTCTGTCATAGACGGTGGAAGTTCATCGCCATCTATATTCTTACTCTCTCCTCTTTCCTTTATCACGGACGGCAAAAGTCCTTCACCATCCAGGTTCTTTTTCTCTCATCTTCTCTCTATCATGGAAGACAGAAGTCGATCGCAGTCCATGTACTCTCTCTCTCTTCTCCTCTCACTCTTCTTTCTGTCTTCTTCTCTATCTTTTCTTTCTCTCTTCATTTCTCTCTCTTCTTTCTCTCTCTTCTTTTTCTCTCTTCTTTTCTCTCTCATCTCTTTTCTCTTCTTTTCTCTCTCATCTCTTTTCTCGTCTTCTCTCTCTCTTTCTCTTATTACTTTTCTTATCCCTTATCTCTCTCTTTCTTCTTCTTCTTCCTCTCTCATTTGACTAAGGGACAAGTATAGCACTGTCACCATAGTTTCCTCATCTAGCAGTATTGCCACCGTGTCTATCTAAGTTACAGTGCCTATCTTGCTACCACATCAAACTAGCCGTTGTGCCAGGCTGGTCGGTGTTGGTGTTCTGTCGTCGAGTAGTATTGCCATCGTTTCAGTCTCGTTACCATGCCTATCTTGCTACCACGTCAAGTCAATCATCATGCCAATCTAGCCATTGTTCTAGACTAATAACCTGGTCCAATGTCTCTTTCTTTTCTTCTTCTTCTTCTCTCTTCTTCGTCCTCCCAACCCTCATCATTTCTTCTCTTTTCTCTTTTGAATATGCACGCATTGTGTACATTCACCCAAAGACAAGGTCACACGACCCACTTGTCTTGTAAAATTAACCACGTGTGTGTGATTACAGAAACAGGAAACTACAGGCTAAGGGAGGGGATTCCGAACCAGTTGTAGAACTGGGGGTTTTATTGGTGAGCTAAGAGGGCGCCCATGCGAGCTAGCCCGAGTAAGTCCTGAACCACCTTACATTCCTCTCTCATCGGTTAGTATACCTGCTCTGGCTCTTGACCAAGGTTCCTGAGAGAGCGATCTCAAAGTCCCTAGTTCCCCCGAAACCCAAGACACGTGCCACCAGATCATCTGGATCTGGAGGACGAGATCAAGGCACCTAACCAGCTTGGTGACTCCAATGAGAACTTATTACCCCTTCATCTGATAGTCTTTGTTTGGCTAGTTTTTCCTTTGTTTTTTTGTTTACACACACCACATATGGCTTCTGGGTTCTCTAACTTGTTTATCCGAATTGGGGATTTGTTGATCCCCGCATTCACAAACTTCTCCCAGGAACAAGTTCTTTGAACTTCTTTCTCAACCTTCTTTTTTAGCAAGGACCCAGTGTCTAGCTCCCATATCTTAACCTGGATAGGCGTGAGGAGAGGCTTAAGGGTCACTAACTCCCCAGCTCTTCACCCTGGTGGAACTTCCACCAAGGCACCCTGTCTTGGTAGCACGTCTGCTGCCACTCACAGCATTCACCCAGTCACTAGCAAATCACTTGTCGGTTGTATTGCCGAGGTATGTCGGAAGGGTGCCAGTCCTTTTTTGGCCATTGCTTCTATCGGTCACCATAAGGCTTTCCCCCCACATTCTTGCACCATCACGAGTCACCACGAGTCTCTATGTTTAGAGGCTCGACACATTGAGGAGGAGACCCTGCGGCCTTCACCTCACGTACACACACTAAGGCTCGAGGTTCATCCACTCGAGTCACACGTCGAGGCAGCCCTTGTGCTACCACCAGTAAGCGTTCAGGATCAAGCCTCCTTGGGCGAAACCTATGCGCATGAATATGCATCCCACTGCTTGAAGCAATGCAGTTGTTGCGCCAACCAAGCACACGGGAGACAACCCCTTCCTTGAAGGTTTTCCCTAAGAGTACCATTAATAGCCAACCTCATCAGGTCCACTATGACTCTAGAGCCCACAAAGGAGCTCAGGGTATAGGCCTGATGGTTGATGAAGTTCTTCAACTTTCGAGGCAGTAGCCCAAGCTGGCCCACGTCCAAGGTTCTCATTTGCTACTCCATCTTATGGATACCACCCTCTCATGCTCTAAGAAGGCAGGTCAACCTTGACCCCAGTCTCAGTTCTGGAGAGAGGTTTATCTTAGTCTAAATCTCAAGCAAGATAGAAGACTGTAGATTCTGATTAAGGAGCTAACCAAAAAAGGAGGGGCACCTCGCTCCAAGGGTCTCCTCCCTCAAAATCCCTTCTGCCCACTTCGAATCCCATAGACTGAAGAAGTGCGAGAATCCTTCACCGTGGTCAGCATCATAGAAGACGACCTAAACAACTAGCAGCCATGGTCCTAAGACCGTCAAGAGCTGGTCCTCACACAGTCCGCATATAAGACTCTAGTCCAGTCAGGGCATACTAATCCCTTGCCAACCGATCTTTCACGTGTGACCCGTCAAGCTCGGAAGCCCTCAAATGTACCTAAGGCTGACCTCCTTAGGAAATAGTCAGTGTAATGGTGGTAAACGAACCTGGAGACTCGCAGGAAGAGTGCATAAGTAAATTCGAAGACATGGTGCATTCAATAATGAATAAGATTGCTCGTATAGATGTCGTGTGACACTCGTCTAACTCCCATCACTCAGGTGATGCACCTCCAAAGCAGCCTCTTCCCCCTATCTCACAGGATAATTCTGTCCCTCACCTCGTCTCAAAGGCAGACATCGATGCTATGGTGACTCACAGCCTAAAGAGCAGACAAATCCCTAGAGTACAAGGTGTAATGATTTATCAAAATTCGTACCCTTCATACATTGATCAGGTGTCATTTCCTTCAGACTATAAGAAAGGGAAGTTTCCCCTGTTCAACAATACCACATCCCCGTACCAGCATATCGCCCACTTCCAAGCAGCATGTCGAGAGACAGTAGCTAACAGGAGACTCCTACTCCGTGAGTTCGTTGAAACCCTTGATGACCCAACTTGTCCATGAAATGCTCAGCTTCCCACAAACTCAGTACATACTTGGAAGGAAATGGAGACTATTCTACCAACCTTTTATCAGGTTGAGAGAGAGGTTCAAACCATCGAGCTTCTCAGCTTGACCCAAGATCCAGATGAACCTGTAGATCAATTCATAGTAAGGTGGAGAGATCTAGTCGCTCAACATCCCAATCCCATGCTTGAGAAGGAAGCAGTTCAGACCTATGCGCGAAACTTTGAACCTAAGATTTCTCTGCATGTTGAGGCCTCCAAACCGACCTCCATGTCAGAGCTGATTGGTTAGGTGCCTCTATCTCGCCCTCCGGATCCTTTAAGGATCAGACGACACACGTCTCAGGTTTCGAGGGAAGACCCGGGGAATTTTTTAGATCGCTCTCTTAGGGACTTCATTCAAGAATGGAGGCAAGTGTTACCAACCCTGAAGAGAGGAATTTAATGTGGGTTCGGGACTTACTCGGGCTGGCTCGCGTAAGCGCCCTCCTAGATCACGAAGAAAGCCCCCCAGTAATAAAACTAGTTCAGAATTACCTTCCTTAGCGTGTATTCTTCTGTTTTCTACAATCACACATATATGGAAAAGGTTATAAGACAAGTGGTCAGACCTCACCATTTTCCTCTTTGATGAACATACACAAGCATGTGCATTCAAAAAAAATGTAAGAGAAGAAAGATGGGGGAGAGAAGAATTCAACTGAGCGAGAGGATCAGAGTGGTGACTAAGCTGGTGGATAATTGGCCTGACGTGAGAGCAAAATGGGCTCAATAACTAAGATCGGCTCACAGGATTACTACTAGATGTTATTACCAGTACCGACTAGCTAAGCACGATGGTTAGTCTGTCGTGACAATAAAGCGGGCCAAGTAATCCTGACACATTAACATTATGGCTAGACGACAAGACTATCATGAGAGGCTAACCTCAATCCCTCCTAGTCAAAAGAAAGAATAACAGAATGATGGTTATCAGGAAAGAAAAAGAAATGAAATAAGAGAAGAAGGGAACAAAAGGGAGGAGGGAGGAGAAAGGAAGAGAAGAGTATGAAAGGCGAGAGAACAAAAGAGAGTGATGGAAGGAAGACGCAGTTGGAGTTGGGCATTACCGACTGTGTTAGAAGGAATAGAGAGAAAATGCAGTCGGTGCTAGGCTTCACTGACTATTTATATAGAGGAGAAGAGAGACAAGACACAGTCGGCACTGGGCTTCACCGACTGTGACTAAAGAAGAGAGAGAAAACATAGTCGACATTAGGCTTCACCGACTGTGTCAAAAGAAAAATGAGAAGGTGCAGTCGGCGCTAAGCTTCACCGACTGTGATAGAAGAGAAGAAAGAAAGCAACTCAACTGTGCTAGGCTTGCGCCGGTTGTGATGGAAGAGAAGCAAGAGAGAGAGATGGAGCCGACACTAGGCTTCGCTGACTGTGATAGAAGAAAAGAGAGAAGGTACAATCGGCACTAAGCTTCGTTGAGTGTGACAGAAGAGAAGAAAGAGAGCAACTCAATAGGCGCTAGGCTTAAGTCAATTGTGATGGAAGAAATAGAAGAGAGAAAAATCAAACCGACGTTAGGCTTTGCTTGATGTTACAAAAGAGAGAGAGTGAGAGAGAGAGAGAGAGAAATCGAGATGGTTCTAAGCTTCATCAACTGTGATAGAAAAGGAGACAAAGAAATCCGGTCGAAGACGAGATGACAAGAAGAGAGAGAAAGAGATAGAGATGAGAAGAAGAGAGAAAAAGAGATAGAGACAAGAAGAAAAAAGAGAAAGAGATAGAGATGAGAAAAAGAGAGAGAAAGGATAGAGATAAGAAAGAGGAGAGGAGAGAGAAAGAGGGGAGGAGAGAGAACGTTACTTGCTCGAAGGGTATCGACCCCTTTCTTCTCTCTCCTCTCTCTCTCTCCACAAACTTAAGCAAAATTTAGAATTTTATTGAGTGTCTAAGAAGAATGAATCAATTCTTTGTATAGTGACACATTGCCTGTTTATATAGAATTGGGCTAAAACATGAGTGTATGCCCAAAACCTACCTAGAAGTGAAGATAATTACAATTTAATTGAATTTAAAGAAATTCTAAAAATGGGTGTAAAAGGACTATTTTACCCCTGCTTAACAATATGTGGAATTCTTAAACAGTCCTTATTGCTGTTTGAGAACTTACGTGGTCTTCCATGGCTGACTTGGGGTCATTCTGATGCCCATTTGATCGAAAGATTATTGTTTTCTTGTAGCGCTCGGCATGGTAATCATTTTGATACCTACTTCGAGCCATGAATCATGTTTTTGAGCCATGATCATGAGACTTTAATTTTGGATGAATCTTAAAAACTTTGGATCGATTGTGTGCTCATTCCTCGATTTTTCTTAATTTAATCACACTGAGCATGCCGTCACGATCACGTTGCAACAAATGTAGCTTGATTTCGTGTCTGGATGAAGATTTTGTCATCTTGAGTTTTTGATCGGAATATTGAAATCCGGTGGCTGGAATTTAAAGAAGCTTTGACGCCTTTGTGTGTGAAATCCAACCATTCATCGTACACAAAGTTCAAATCAGAGATAGCCTCAGACCTCACTCACATAATGCAATTGGTTTCGTGTCGATCGGGTGTGCGAGCATCATGATCTGGTTGCTCGAACGAGGCGTGCTGTTACTGAATTTTCTGCAACTTCCTTCATGGATCAACAACTTTAATTCAGTTTTTCTCTCTGCTCGGGCATCGTCACGGGGTGTACCACGTATCGAATTGCTCGTCTTGATGAGTCAAACACGTTCACTAAATTTGGAAGCGATTTGACTTGGAATGAGTGAGATGTAGGCCTTGAAAGTGACTGACCGTGATTGTAAAACAACCATCTTTAATGATTTTTTGATGCAGTGAGGCCACACTATAATAGTTTGCGGCCTACTCCTTTTCGTTATTTCATCCATAACTTTATCTTGGAGTGCCCCATTAAGTCGAAACTTGACTATAAGGGTTTTCGACTATGTCGGATCTAATGGTGGTGGTACCACAGCTCTTTAATGCACCAAAAGTATGACTCTAGTTACAGGGTCCATTTCAGGGTGCTGGAGACCAATTTCACTGAAATTGTTTCTTTGTGTTCACTGCGTTAAACATGTCTGATCACTATGAAACTTGACAGGTGGTCTTTTAGAATGCTAATGAAGATCTTGACCAATTCTGGGGCCATTCTAAGACTGTCAGGAATTTCCACTGTTTTGAAGGCTTTATTGACCTGCTTCTTATCAGGGACCAAGGTGCTGAAAAATACACTCAAATAGCTTGCCCCGCCGAATGTTGTGCTTTAAGAGAAGTAAGAAGGACAATCATTCCGAAAATTTCCTTCGGCTTTTACTTTTTTTTCTTCCTAGCCACAGGACCATGTGAACGCCGAGGAGACTTATGTTACGGTGTAACTAGAATGTTGAGACGTGGAGACTTTAGGGGGAGAAGAGACGTTTTTTAGGGATCTTGTCAAAATCCTCACCCTCGTGAGACTGTTTGTGATTCTAAAGCTGAGGATTTTGTATAGACCTCATCAGTCAGAATCAGGCCCATCTGGCAATTGAGTGCCATGTTGAATGGCATTGTTCCCATTTGGTTTGGGTTTTGTGTATATCCTCTAGTGTTGAGCCATGTTTCGAGGATTACATGAATAGTAAGCAGAAAGGCCTTGCATCGGTGCCATCTGCTTCGTGCATCAGTCATTCTTTGGTGAGTATGAGTTTATCGAGAAAACCACTTTGGGTACAACCGCCCCTACCCACTGCTTTGCAGCTACGAAAATCATCTAATTTTTTCGCACCAAAGTTATGATTGACCAGTTATTCCTTAGCGAGTAGGGTACCTCAGTTTATAGAGATAATCACTTTGGGTACAACCAACCCTACCCACTGCTCCAAAGTCATGGTTGACTTAGCTCCCTTGGGGCATCTCTGACATCTTGAAAGTGTGTTCATAACCTTGGGGGAATGATGCTCTTTTTCATGAGACTTGTCTTGCCATCTTGGCAAGTATTCTTTCTTTCGAGTCCTTTGAACACTCAGGCTATCGGGATCCTTTCCTTATAGCTCGTATTTTTGGAGTCCTGGCATGGTGACACCAGACATTTTCTTCTTTCCAATGAGGGATGAAGCCGCCTGTTGAGACGAGTGTTGCATCAACCTGTTTATTGGTTCAAGCGTCCTTTGTGGATTTTCGCTTGAGCTTGGGAAATAGCCCCGTAGAGGCGGTTTTCACCAACTTCTTTTTATTTTGGGGCTCTTTTACCCATGACCTTTGACCATGTCCACCTTTTTCATCTATTTTTACTCACAATTCCCTTTCGAGTTTTCACCATACCCGGCTTTTACTCACGAAACTCCTTTACTCATGGTTTCATCACTATGCATGTCCGTCATTTTTACTCATAGCGTTCCCTTGTTAAGGTATATATCATGCCCGTTATTTGATCATTGTTTTTGTGACGGCGTGTTTAACGTCATGCCTTTGGGACCTGTGCAAAACAGTTTAATGTTATGCAGCCAGGATGTACGCTATGGTTTAAGGTCAGATACCTGGACCGTGGTTATGCAGTTTAAAGTCATACAACTAAGACCATGCAGTTTAAGGTCATATAGTTTGGACCATAAAGGAGATGAATGGCAGTCTGTGGAGGCCATGGAGTGAGTATGGTGGTGGTTTGACTCACTTAGGGAAATGACATTAGGCTACCTATGAAAGATGGATGATGTATGAAATGTGAGTGGACGATGGTGACCCACTAACTTTCAACGAGTATGGATGGCAAGATGGTTAGCCATTTTGTGAGCACGGGTGAGACTCATTGAGGAATGAGGTATGGTGATGAAGTGAGTGGACACACTGGGGAGGTAATGAAGGTGGCCCACACACATTAACAAGTAGGTTAAGGAAGGTATGCGTGAAAGTGCATGTAAAGGCATGTGTGCGTATGTAAGGGCTAGTTTTAAAGGTCATACCTCTTGGACCTATGCAAAATAGTTTATCGTCATGCAGTCAAGACGTGCACTATGGTTTAAGGTCATACAACTGGACCATGGTTATGTAGTTTAAAGTCATACGACGAGGACCTTACAGTTTAAGGTCGTGCAATTAGAACTCCGCTACAGTTTAAGGTCATATAGTTTGGACCACGATGCTACGTCCTTTAACGTCATGTGGCTAGGATGTACACTATGGTTTAAGGTCAAACAGCTAGACCATGGTTATGCAGTTCAATGTCACACAACTAGGACCGTACAGTTTAAGGTCGTGCAACTAGACCTCCGCTATATTTTAAGGTCATATAGCTCGGACCATGGTTATGCGGTTTAAAGTCTTAGGGTATCTTTCCTTATGTCATCGATCCTCTTAATTTGCCAGATTTATGACGTATATATGTATATACAAATAGATGTATATACATATACATATACATATGT
>NW_006497436.1:1474019-1487884 GCF_000471905.2 Amborella trichopoda
CCTAGAAACTCGGACAATTCCAATTGGATTTGTCAAATACTAGAAATTCTTGCATTCCTCCATCATCTCAGAGATGTATGGATATCAAAAAAAAAAGATTTCGAGTTTTAAAAACACATTATTTGGACCATCCATTTTGAAGATTTTTACAAGTTGATAGACCTCCACGATCAATGCCATTTTTTTGAGCTTCAAATTTTCTAATTAAAGATGAAAATCTATTTTTAATCCAACATAGAGATTTTCAGCACCGAACTTGCTATCGAAAATGCGACTATCTTAAATTATTTAAAGTTGAAACCTTATACGAAGCCCAACCCAAACAGAATGTTGACAAGACTAGAAAATTAACTGGAGGAATCTAGTCATGAGAAGCCTGTAGTCATTCTAGTATCAAGTGAACTTAAATGGTAAAGGGCCATTCCAATCTTTTCTTTAACAAAAAAAAAAGAAGAAAAAAGAAAAAGAAAAAGAACAAGAAAAAGTCAGGTGGGAGGGAAGGCTACATCTTATAGTGAGTATCACTGTTCTCCTAAAAAAGTGAAAGTACTCCCTTCTTTTCCAGCTATTTCCTTAGCAAACAAGGCCTTCCCACTTTATTCTCATTCTTTCCCTCCCTTGTGTCAAACACTTTCTCCATTAAAATCCATTCACTGCCTCTCTCTCTCTCTCTCTCCATGGCGAAATTCACAGGTGCAGTGGTCATCTTGTTGATTGCAGCCATGGACGTCACAGCCGGAATACTTGGAGTTCAGGCAGAAATGGCTCAAAACAAGGTATCTCAGCAACCCCCAACTCCTAAAACACCATTGATATTTAAAAACCATTACATTATCACTGTTTCCTTTAGTTCTTGCTTCTTCTTATTGATCCATTCAGCATACATTTCATATCTTTCCTCCCCAAGAAAGAAAACTAATGCTCGAAAGTCGAAAGCTTTCCGCAAATGTTATACTGTTAAAAGGAAATCATCATGTCTATTTTGTTTTACAGGTGAAACACATAAGATTTTTAGGCTTATTTGAGTGTAGGCAGCCAAGCCACCAAGCCTTTAGGCTTGGTGTAGCTGCTGCCTCCATTTTACTGCTTGCCCAACTCATTGCAAACTTTATTGGTGGATGCATTTGTATCTCCTCACGTGAAGACTTGGAAACCTCCACAGCTAACAGACAAGTAGCCGCAGGGTGCCTTGCTCTCTCTTGGTAACATAAACATTTTCCCTATTTCTCCTAGCTTTTCTAATTTAAGAGTCCTTTTTTTAAAATTTAATTTCAATGATTTTTTTTTATAACAATTGTTTCATGTGGGCTGGACTGCATTTCTACAATATACGGTCCAGAGGTATAAAGGTGGTCCATCTAAAAATAACTATAACTAACAGTCTAAATATTTTTTTAATATAAATATTATTTCTATTTTTCAAAATTTATTTATTTTTTCATATTCATGATCTCCATGATTCTATATTCTCTACAAATTAGGATCAAATTATATTTAAACAATATATTTATTGCCAAGCCTGCATCTACAATATGCGGGTTGGCTGCGTCTGTAGGTCATCTATTTTTGAGATTTTCAAGTGTTTATGATTTGGACAAATTTTATAGAAGGTGTCAACCTTGCACTGTACAAGTAAGTTGCACCTCAAAACTCGTCAGAAAAGATTGTATTATCATTAGAAAACCATCCAATTGATTATCTCCACATCTATATGTATGAATACGAAGATAAGTTGAATTTCAAGTATTAATAATAGTATATCTGTAATATTTTGGAGCTTTCAATTTCATTATAGGAGTGAAAAATACATTTTAGGGTAATCATAAGGGTTTCAACACCTAAAATACATCTCATAATGAGATTTTGGGGTGCACCTTCCTGTGAATATTTGAGGGTGACACCTTATACAAACCTCACCCCTATCGATCTGCAATATTTTTAGAATTTTAAATTATTATTATGATTTTTTTTTGGCTAAATCAATGTGGGAGAAGGCCCACTACCCATTTTTCATTAATAGAAGATAAAAAAAAATTACATCATATTATTTTAGAACGCTACAATAGGATAATTTCATTATTAGGATTGAACATGAATTTTCAAGCCATCATATGGTGTCCGATACCACAAGGACATCTTTTAGTAAAATTTAGAAATGTGCCTTGTGCAGTAAAATGTGGTTAATCCTTTTCATTCTTGGAGGGCCTGTACACAATGTTCCCACATATAGTCCACATCCCAACGGTCTGTGAAGGTGTTTGTGAACTGTAGGAAACCAAAGTGCTAGAAGAATAGAACACTTGATCATTCTTAAGAAAATGGTGCATGATAGATTGATAGATTAAATGTGTGTTTTATACAAAACTATGTTCCCTTAGAGTCTCAATAGATGGAATGGATCTCACCTAGAGCATGTGATTTCATTATATCTCCATTTAGTACTGTACTTAAGTTAAAGATGCCTCAATAAATAATTAAAAGCTTGTTGTTTGACATGAGTGATATCTATGCTATAATGGGGATCTCTCCCCTTATTAAACCCACAACTATATCTTAATCGAGGATAGTTCTTGTGACTAGAATGAATACTCTTCCTGATCAATGTGTTTTGATTTTTGAAGGATCATACTAGCAGTGGCCTTTTCCCTCCTGATTATCGGGGCTCTTGCAAACTCACATTCGAAAGGTTCTTGTGGATTCTCTCATCACAATTTCTTGGCAATCGGCGGGATCCTGTGCTTCGTCCATGGAGTCATCTGCGCAGCATATTACGTCTCTGCAACTGCACATTGACCGAAAATGAAAAACCTCATAGAAGAGATGTCATCCATATGGCTGAAAGAGGACATCATGCCGAGCATCACTAGCTCCTCTTCTTCTAGGAATTGTGCTTGGGGTTTATTGATTAGCTGCTGAATCTGGAGTTTGATTCCAACCACTGAACTAGCACAAAAAAAAAAAAAACCTCTTATTAGCGCTTTTCCTTTACTTCTTTGCTTCAATTTTCATAGTTTTTGAGACGAATACGTTGAGAAATACATGACTTCATATTATATAGCTAGTGGAATAATACTATGACTTTGATTTATACCCGTAGAGTTTATTGGCTGGAAATTCTTCTCCTAAACTGAAATTCTTGGATATCAGTTTCACATTGGAGCTCCCTTTCAAGGGACTTTGTAAGGTTTGGGGCTTTTATTTTATGGTATAAAATGTAAATCCCCCGTAATTATTGAGGTAAAGTTGTTTGGGGCTTTCATTACAAATTATATCACTGTTCATGGTTTGAAAAGTAAATTCCCTGTAATTATTGAGGTTGAAATGGGAAAGAAGAACACGAAATTTTGATTGGGTAATCTCATAATCGTGTCCTGATTTTAGGCGACAAGGGGCCCTAGCTTCATTATCTCAGCCATTAAATTATTATATATTCAAAGAAAAACTCACGGTAAAGGCTAGGCTTTACCATAAGTAGCCTTGACTTCAAAATCTCGGCAAGAAATGCGATTCCAGTTAGGGCAGTAAATGCGTCGGTAGGCCCAGCTCTAAAAACAGCAGGGATCAGCCATTAAATTATTATGTATTCACAAGAAAAAGGAAAAACTCATCGTAAAGGCTAGGCTTTACCCTAAGTGGCGTTGGACTTCAAAATCTCGGCAAGAAATGCGATTCCAGTTATGGCAGTAAATGGGCCGGTAGGCCCAGCTCTAAAAAGCAGGGATCAGCCATTAAAGTATTATCTATTCACAAGAAAAAGGAAAAACTCATCATAAAGGCTAGGCTTTACCATAGGTAGCGTTGGACTTCAAAATCTCGGCAACAAATGCGATTCCAGTTAGGGCAGTAAAGGGGCCGGTAGGCCCAGCTCTAAAAAATGCAGGGAGGGACCAAAAACTGTGGCCCAAGGCCGGGTTAGGGCCAGTGCCACCTCAACTCTGCCCTCTTTTTTTTGTATTTTATTTTCATTTATTTTTGGCCCGGTATGGCCTAGCCCCGACGCTGTTGGATTCAGAAGGGGCCTAGGCTTGTCCTAAGGGACTAGGCCGGACCAAGGCCAAGGTTAGCCCTGCCCAGGCCCAGCCCATTGCCACCCTTAGTTCGAGTGCCAAGTAATCCTCAAATCTATCAATTCGACCTCAACTATTATGATTAAAAAAAATTAAAATAGATTTAAAACGTAAGTAGAGTTCCATGTAACACACTATTCAGACCATCTATTTTAAAATGTTTATATACATGGCAGATTTGGAACTAGAAATTTCTTGATTATAGGTTAAAAAAGAGTTTTGGGATATTAATTTATGAGAAAAATGTACTATAGGAACATTTATTTTTTTGTATATGAAGGTTACAATTTTTTTTAGCCATTAAATGTGAAATCTAACATATTAAAATCTATCAAAACTTTCAAAAAAAATTTATTTCCAAATTTGCGCTCAATTAGTGACATACCACTGCCCATCCGATGAGGTGTGAAATAATCCTAGGTCCATAAGAAAATCTAGCAAAAGTAAAATACTTCCTATAATTATATTTACCGACGTTTGGAAAGAAGCTTATTGCATGTTAGTGTAAAATTTACACCTCAACATAGAGAGGAGGGGCCATCTGCCTATGGAGGTATAGCGGGGCCAATGAACCCCAAAGGCATAATATGCTCCCCAGGGAGCAGAAGATTATCTCAGAAAATTGTAAAGGTGGAAACCAACGAAAGTGCTTCCTTTATTTTGAATTTTAAATTAGCAGTAGTAAACCACCGAAAGTAAACTGTCCTCCCTTCATGTGTTTTAAATTTTGGATATGAACGGGTATTGTATTTTCAAATGTTTTGTGATATTTGAATTTGCTGTCCTGACCCTAATTGGTGGATGCCAAATAGGCGTGAATGTCGGGGCTCAAAACACAAGGTTAAATGTGGGGAATATAAACATATGTAATAGAGCATGATATGGTTTAGATTAGATTTTCTACCGATCAATAATTCATTAGGGTGTTACATTAGTTGATTTGAAAAGTATTTTATTTAACACATGTGTTCCCCCTATGATAGCTTCTCCTCAAAATTGATAATCTACATTGGCTTTTTGAATTATACAATTGACCATATCTCTATTTTTTCTCTCGGCGATTTCATTTTGTTGAAGAGTGTAAAAAAAAAGAGGTTTGCCTAACTATTCCATTGTTATATAAAACTAACTAAATTCATTGGATCTATATTCTCCTCCTCTATCACTTTTAAGAATCTTGATTTTTGTATTTAATTGGTTTTCAACCTCTAATTCATGCCCTTTTAAATTTATCTAGTGCTTCATCTTTATGAGAAATTAAGTATCAGAATATCTAGAATAATCATCTATAAAAGTAATGAAATACTTACTTCCACCTATACTTTTGGGTTTTAATTTTCTACATATATCGGTATGAACAATTTCATGTAAATTTTGAGCTCTTTTACTTTTAGAAAATGGGTTTTTATTCATTTTTCCTTTTAAGCAAGTTTCACACTTGAAATTTTCCTTTTCTAGATAAGGGATAACATTTTATTTTATTAATCTATTTAGTTTTTCATAACCAATATGACCAAGCCTTCTATATCAAATATTAAAACATTCATCATAAGAAAATAACTTTTTCATTCTATTAGCAAATTCAAGCACATGTTGCCAACCATTGTGGCCTTTACATGATCTTTCCACCCCTTACATAAATTTCACCCCCATCTCTATCAAAGTTAGAGACAGAAATTACATTCTTTCTCATGTCAAGAGCATACAAAATATCATTAAGAGTCAAATTGCCACCGGATAGGAGTGGAAGCTTAATTGTCCATTATCCAAGAATGTTAATGCTAGTTGAGTTGCGCATAAAAAGTTTCTCAGCACCATCATTCTTTTCTTTGAACTGCACTATATTGTTCTTGGTGTTAGTGATGTGCCTAGTAGCTCTGGAGTCTACCCACCATTTATCAGGAGAGTTCACCATCAACGATTCTTCAACCACAAAAGAGAAATCCTTGAACCCACTATTTTGTTCAATATTCCTTTTCTTGGGTTCCCGACAAAATTTAGCAATATGACCAAATTTTTTACAATTATAACTTATTTTAAACTTGTAATCATTTTTAGGATAAAAGGCTTATTAATATTCTAATTAGGAACTTTGTTATCATTTTTCTTGGCCATTCCCAAATGAGCTTGGTTTTTAGTTCTTCATCATTTTCTTTAAATTTATCGTTCTCTTCTATCTTCAAATGTCCTTAAGGTCATCCAAAGCAAGGATTGTACCGTTATGGTGCAAGTCTTTTTCAAATCTTTCCAAGAATTTGGAAGGTTTTCAATAATTTTTATAATTTTTTGGGCTCACTTATGGGCTCACCATAAGCGGCAAGTTGATTAGATATAATATTCATATCATCAAAATACTCTAACACTGATTGATCATTTTTCATCTTACACATATTATATCTTTCATAAAGCTCACCTTTAGCAACATAATTATCATCTATGTGACTAGTTTCAATGGCAACCCATAAGACCTCACCATTAGCATACTTTTCAAATACTTTGTGCAACCTATCACTTAAATAATTTAGGATAGTACCTCTACATGAAAAATCTTCATTTTTTCACTTCAAATATTTTTGCCTCTCTCTAAGAGTTGAATCATTATCGGGTTCACTAGTTTCTCTTCATTAATCACACATAACAATTTCATATTATGAAGCAAGAGAAATAATTTATTTTCTCATAAAGAAAAATTAGATCCATCAAGCTTCTCAATTTTTACCAATTCCTAAAGTATGCTTCTTGTAGTAGCCATGCAACGGAAGCTCTTATACCAAATGTTAGGATTGATTTAAGATGACTACTAATATTGATTAATACAAAATCAGATTTGGATCAAAATCTCCCTTTAATTACTTGAAAATATTATAAAACACTTTGCATGCATATAATCCAATCACATAAGAAGTATAAACATATGTTTATAATAAGAGCTCCTCAAATGATTTATTCAAATCCTCGATATGATATCTTGCATTTTATGCTCTATCTTAGTCATGAATCATATCAAGATGAGCAAATAAAAGTATAGAACGAACTCACCAATATAGTCCAACTAGGGTTTGTAGAGAACAAATAACTCTACACTTTTAAAGTATCGTAAGCATGCTAAACATTGCTGAAAAATCTGGACCATGAAGGGATTAGTAGCAATGTAAAGATAAAAAACAATAGAGAGGTGATGAAATAAGATTACTTCACATTAGATGATTAGGATGTCTCTTGCAATGCTATAGATACACCATTGAACTCAAGGCACTTCTGAATGTTTGGTGAGAGAGTGAGAGAGATTGAGGGAACAAAGATGTTGAGAGAGAATGAGAGGTGCAACACACCAGCTCTCCAAACCCTACCTCAATGTATATAGCCATATTTGCTTCAATGTTTAAATAAGAGAAATCAATGGAAGAGTTTTTAGAAAATGTGGAGCAAAAAGGCCAAATAAAATAGGATATTTTTAGTCATTTCCAAAAAGGTAAATAAAGCAGTTTTATTTATTTCAAAACAGCCCCTAAGGGCATGAAAAAACCTATGCTCAACAAATGTATACACCTTTCTGGCTAAGTAGAAGGTGTTGGAGTATGCCACAAAGTTCTCATGACTATCATTTACTTCATGATCGGTCTATCTCTTTCTCTTTTGTTAATATATTTAATAACATTATTCACTTTTTATAATGGTCACATTTCCCTTAATTTCCTTGACTACCTGAGATTGACTTCCTGTTATAGTGTATAACATTCCCGTTATTGACTACCTGTTATAGTGTATAACATTCCCGTTCCTTTTAAGCCACATATCAATAACGCTCAAATGGTAATGTCGAGCTAAACGAACATTTTTGTTTTTTCATCTACGGTTATAAAAACGCTCATGTTTATCTCTTGTAAACCTCTAAGGTATTTAGAGAAGCTTGAATCCTTGGGAGGTTACAATCAAGAGAGGGATCCTGTAGCAAGTGTTAGTCAACAAACACAGAATCAAGGCCGCTGGAGCGAAGTGTCCACTCAACAAGAACTACAGTCTAATGTCAAACACAGTAGAACTCAACCCAATCAACTCAACTCAAAACAGTTTTGAAATTTGATCACAATGACCCTAAAACTGTTACCTTTCATCCGACAAAAAGATTTCGATGAAAACAGCCCTGTTTGAAAGTGATCTAAGCACAAAGCGAAGGATCAAGAAATTGAGAAACCCCAGTCAAAATCGGTATCATTTGATTTTGAATTCAAAGCAGTCCATCTTGGAATGAGAATTTTAGAAGCAAGAAAATCTCTTTCTAAGCATCATCAACCATCAGATAAGAGGATGGACAGATAAAAATCAACAAACAACCAAGAAAAGCTTATCAAATTCCACAAACTTTCGCATTAGTGCATATAAAAGTGCTTTGGGCTGAGGGAGAGTGAACCTTTATGGTAGGAGTGGAACACAGAAAGAGAAAACAGGTGGTGCAGCACTAAGCAAACCCATGGCAAGAGGATTGTATGGACCTAGACTCTTATTTAGTATATCTCTTAACGGCTAGGTGGGCTCAGGTTTTTGGCTGATTTATTCTTGACCCATTGGTCAAGGATGTTCTAGGTTTGCTTAACCAGACTTAAATGTAAATGAAACAAGTTGCTCTTCATCACTCCAAACTTGTCCCCGAACCCAAATTTTAGTCACCTTTGATTGGTGCGTAAATATTTCGCCACAGAAAATATTTATACATATGTAAACAATGTGTAAGAAAATTTTTACAAACTCTCTTTTCACCATATTTGTTAACAATATTAAAAAGTACTGTTTAATGAATTACATATGTTTGGTAGCTTGTTTTGTATTTAAACATATTAAATCTATACATGCAATATTTAAATATTATAACTAAAAATATATAATTATATTTATTTAAAAGAAAATTTTATATAAATCCTATGCTCTAAACAATCAAATTAGAGCCCACATCAAAAATTTCACTAGAAGAGGTTCTTTTTATGCTCAAATATCCTCAAATTGATCATCTCGACATCAAGATGTATGAACATGATAAAAAATGGATTTTACGTTTTGGAAATAGTGCATGTTGCAATGCATTTTTGGGACTGTCAAATTTTCAAATTTTCATAGACTTGCTCAATCTACACTATTTTTGGAGCTTTAAATTTTATAATTAAAGATGAAGATATATTTTAAGGCTATTACAAAGATTTTCAATATTGAAATCATATTTCTTGACACTATTTGAAGGTGGGCTCTAATTTGATTGTTTAGAGCCGCGGCTCTATACAAACTGCACCCTTATTTAAATACTTTAAATTATTATATATTAAATATTAGTTAAGTATTATTTTATATTAAATATAAAATATTATATAATATATATTGTATTGTAAATGTCTTTTGCATAAATAAAATATATTACATACTAAAAATGTATTATATAATATAAGAGTAATGATTTTATGAGACCCTCCCACACCCATGTGTGTAGGACTCCAAAGGATCATCATTAAATTTGGCACAGATCTATAGAAAAGTTAAGTTCCACACCCATGTGATAACATTTCTAAAAATCTGTGTCAAATTTAATGGTGATCTTTTGGAATCCTACACACATGGGTGTGAGAGGGTCTCATAGGATCATTATTCATAATATAAATATCTATTATATTATAATATAATATAATATAATAAACATATATATTATTAGGCCATTTACCTTATGTACAAAGAGGTCACAACTATTTCAACTCATTAGAGTCACAAAGTTCAAGAATATTTTATTGGAATTTTGTGGCTAATCAATGACACTCTTACAACCACCCATTTTGAAATTTAAGAGACAAGAATGATTGTGACTTTCATACAAAATATCCCTTTGTAGACAATCCTTATTATATAATATTATATTACAAAATATTAATATATCTTATATAATATTATACTAGTAATACTAATATTATGTATTGTGTTATAACATTATATTATACTAATATACATTATTTACTAGTATATAATATAGTATAATATAAAATAATATGTTATTTATACAAAATTTTATTTATATTATATATTAAATATATTAAAATATAGATTATATGTTAAATATATTATTTAATATATAAATAAAAAATTTATATAATATATTATAAATAGTGAATAATAGGTAGGCATGTGAAAATAAAAGAGAAATTAAAAAAAAAAAAAACACTCAAGAGCACACTTTCTATTCAACTTACCCCTAACCTAAATTTTTCTCTTACTTTTTTCCCCAAAACAAACTTTCTATGCAACTTACCCCGAACCTAAATTTTTCTCTTACTTTTTTCCCCAAAACAAACTTTCTATGCAAATACCTCCAAGGAAAAAAAGCTTATTTTTTTTAGACGGAAATACCCTTGTCGTACACAAAAATTATTTTGGACAGATTTGACGTTGACTTTTGGACCCAGTAGCACATTGCCAGAGCGCACCATCACATTAACAGAATGCACAAGTACCGAATGTGCAACTGCCAGACCGCCCTTTGCAACTATCGGACCGCCTTTTTCAATTGCCGAAGCGCACTTTATACTGTGCCGGAGCGCTGCTGTCGGACCGCACTTTACACATTGCCGGAGCTTTATTGTCAGACCGAACTTTACACAGTGCCAAAGCGCTACTGCCGGACGGCATTTACATGGTGCTAGAGCTCCGATTTTGGTGCCATAGAGGAGAGAGAGGCATGGGTAAGGTAAAAATAAGAGAGGGTGGTTTAAGTATTTTTTTTTTTGGTTGGGGGGTTTTTGCATAGAAAGTACATTTTGGGAAAAAAAGGGAGAGAAAAAATTAAGTTGAGGTAAGGTAAGTTGTATAGAAAATGTAGCTTTGAGGGTTTTTTTGTAATTTAGACGAGGAATGTTTCCCCACCGCACAAGGTGAGATTTTGTTTTACCGTGTGATTTATTTGCATATGCATTACCCACTAAGCAACTTATGAAACACAATATTCATGTGAAAATATTATCCAAAAAATTTTTATGCAGGAACCAAACGTGCCCTTAAAAAAAAAGGGACAAACTAAGAGTAAGTTTAGGTCGGTCACTTCTTTGATTTATCTCATTTTCAATCTCCTCTTTTCATTTATTTTCCCTTGAGCACGCGTTTGGGCGAACCAAACCAACACACGGGGGAACAACTATAACAGTGAGTTAGCGATTTCAATTGAAAGTGTCATGATTTGAAGATTTTACCAAGAACTATGCAACTAAAGTAGGTAATCAAAACTTCAAAACCATGATGTTTTTTCTTTCTTCACCGAGAGCATAAATTCCATCAAGTATCCAAAATTTGAACAGAAATTTGAGGTTTGCCCCTGATAGGGGCCATACCTAAACTTCAAACCTTAGGGCTTTTCATCTGTTCATTGGTAGGCAGGTAAATCACAAACCTAATGATCCTTGAAAAAAGTGAGAAAACTTCTCAAAAATGTTCTTCTTTTGGTAGGCAGAGGAAAAAAAACCTAAAAGGATCTTGTATTGGGTAAAGTATAACATGACTGACAATTAAATAACCGATTGTAGCCTTTGGTCATTCAAATCAAAGGCAGGGAAAAGGTAATGGGGGATCTGACCAAACTCAATGGAAAAGAAAAATTGACTGGTTGTTGACAAAGGAAGTTGAATAATCTATCTACCACATGAGAGTGAGTGGATGAGGGCATGCTCACCTTCCTCAAAAAACTAATTCCCCAATTTATTATGAATAGGAAGATGTTTTTAATAAATTTCTCGGATATTATAAGGACATAGTATTCCTTAGCGTTGGTAATATATAATCAACCTGTTAGAGAGAGAGAGGCATCCGAGATGACGGAAAAGATGACGGCCTGCGTAACGGGAGCTGCTGGATACATGGCGTCCTGGCTCGTGAAGCGCCTCCTTGAGAAAGGCTACGCCGTTAACGCCACCGTCAGGAATCCAGGTCTCTCTCTCTCTAACGCTTATCGCTTCGATTTCGTTCTCGCACTCTCATAACACTCAAACTTTTATTCCTCTTGACTTTAAAACATGCTCTAACGGTTTTGGCTCCAATCGAGTTTTAGGTCGAGCGGACCCGGACTCAACCAACATATGATAAACTTTTATAAGATCTTTCTTGAAATATAACTATATGCATAGAAATACTTGAAATATAACTATATGCATAGAAATAATGGGTGGGGTGGGGTGGGGTGGGGTGGGGCCGGGCAGGGCTCTAATTGGTCGTGAGTCTCAACCCAAACTGGCTAGACCCGACCTAAGTTGGCCCAACTCTCAATACCCAAACCCGATACACCTGGACCCAAACCCCACACAACAAGTCCAAAAAGCGGGACCCAAACTTAGACCCGAGTTGGGTAGACCTAGGCATCAACCAACCCATCGTCAGCCCAGATAAAGTACTTGGCGATGATAGTTTTGCAGATCAGCTTTTCTGTTGTTGGTGTGGTTCCAGTTTGCACTATTGCCCCTTTTAAATTTAACATTTCAGGGGACATCGAATGAGAAAAGCGAAATGTGAAAAAAAGATATTGGAAAATGGACTAAAAAAGCAAATTAATGATTATAAGCGGAAGTTCTATACCGTGTTGGATAACATGAAGTTAGGGGAGGAAGAAGGAACTTCTCCATTACTATACAAGTTTCGTATTTAGTATTCCACCTAGAACTTCTTTATTCCCTCGTCCTTAAGAAAAAAAAAAAGTTCCCTCTAAGATGATGGAACTTAAAAAAGCTGATTATATTTATATTATTAATTTATATTTGTATTATATATATGAACATATGAACATATGAGCCTAACGGCCCAGATTGAATCTGGGTCGATCTGAAGATCACGGATGTCCGATATTGCTTGAATTTTATTATTTTATCTTTGAATCAAATTACTTAGGTATGTGTTCTTCTCATCAAGGCATACTTATAAAAATATAAAAAAAATTCTCTACAAAAAAATAACCAAAATACCCCCTGAAACTTCTTGGGGGTATTTTGGTCAATTTATTTCATGTAAAATATTTTTTTGATATTTTTTTAACGATTCACCTATTTTTGATGAACACAGGCTTAAAATTTTAAATGATTTGAATTTTTAAAAATAAAATAAAATTCAAACACTACCGAACATTCGTAATCATCAGATCGACCCAGATTCAATCTGGGCCGTTGGGCTTATATGTTCATATGAGCTAGTGGGCTAAGCTTTTTCATGGATATATATATATATATATATGGGTAGTATGATGCAACCATTTTCAATAACCATGTTAGAGACATTTGTTTGACATGGATTTTTAAATGTATACTCTTTTCAATCGGAAGAACAATCACAAAAAAAAAAAATTTGAAAAAATTCTCTAGAAAGTTTTCATTTTATCTCAATTAATATAAGACGTCCATTTTATTGAGATAGGTTAGATATAGGCCTCAGAAGGATTTTTTTATTCCCAAAATATTTATATAGCGTTATCATCATTAGATTAATAATGCTCAAATAGGAAAAAGTGATTTTGAATTTGTTAAGGCTTAGATCTTGAAATTCGTCAAATGGATGGTCGAGATTCATTGTTAGATCTGGGGTGCAAACTGAAATTTGTTTTTCCGTATGATTGATTATGGGGATGAAAAGAATGTGTGTGCCATATTTAGGATCATACAAATGCCAAAATATGGTTTTTTAGATGTGCGGTTGTATTATACTACTATACAACCATTCGNTATAGTTTACTAAGTCTTACCAAAATAGTATATATACGACAAAATCATTGAAAAGTCATANAGTACACGTACGTAC
>NW_006497436.1:1488116-1536611 GCF_000471905.2 Amborella trichopoda
ATTTATATATATATAGTATGTATAATTATATTTATTTTTAAATTATTACCATATATTTGTTTTATACTATTATATATAGTATATACTATTTAATATAACATATTACATAATATAAAATATAATATATGTTGTTGTATAATATATTTGATGTATATAATAGATATTTTCAATACAATATATATTATATATTGTTTTATGTCTAATAAAAAAATAATATTTAAATAAACATGACTTTGTATTTCAACAAGTTGTCAAACACAGCTACCCAATTTCCAAGGGCCAAACAGGCCACACAAGTAAAATAACAATTATATAAAGGATTTTTTAAGAAGTTAGCCTTTACTATATTTCTTTTAAGAAGTTGCGTATGTTGATGCTTCCTTTAAGAGTTTTCTCTGACTCCATGTGGAGATGAAAAAGTTATCTTAGAAGTTCTTTTTATTAGAAAAGACTTATTAACAAACGATGTGGTTTGCATAAGGTAGCAACGTTATTTATAAAAGTAAGGTTAACAATGTTTTTTACTATTTATTTTAATTGGATGGTGTAGATTTATCACATTGTTTAACATAATATCAACAGGTAAATTTTGTGAAGTCTACATCATCCAAATAAAATAGACAATATACATTGCTTCAACATTACTTCTACAAATATTGTTGCAACCCGATATAAATTATTTCGTAAAAAAAATACGAGAATAAGAGCTGCGTGAAAGAAATGAGTATAGCAGTAGGAAATTTTCATACACAAACTTCATCAAGACTGAATGGGAAAAGAAAATGGTACTCCTTTTGGCAGATAATGTGGAAAAGGTATCCCATCTTCTGGCCTTGTTGGGAGCCAAGGACCGCCTCAAACTGTTCCGAGCAGATCTGTTGGCAGACAGTAGTTACGATGCTGCCATTGACGGCTGCGATGTTGTATTCCATACCGCAACTCCAATCAACTTCCAGTCACCAAATCCCGAGGTAATAAGAACAAGAAGCATATCATAAAACATGGATAGACTATGCTAGACATCTTATATGTGTATGTCGTACTTTTCCAAATAAAAATGTGTGAACTGAATCAATTTCTATTTAACTAGGAATTAAAGCTATAGTCTAGGAGGTATTATTCTGCATGGAACTCCTGCTATAACTATCCCATGTTCCTCATGAAACAAAACTCTAAAAGGAAAAGGATAACTAAATGAATGTCAATTATTTTTCAGAAGGACATGATAGAGCCTGCGATCGAGGGGACCCTCAATGTCTTGAAGTCATGTGCCAAGACCAAGACAGTGAAGCGTGTGATCCTGACTTCCTCGGGAGCAGCGGTATCGATTAATAAGAACCAAGAAATGGGGCAAGTCATGGACGAGACATGTTGGACTGAAACTGATTTTCTTTTCTCCGAGAAGCCGCCTACTTGGGTAACAATTATTGTCCCCTGACTTTTCAAAAATGTAACTATTTAGGAGTGTATAATATACAAAATCAGAACATGGCACTCGGTGTCCCCCATAGGCCGAGTAACTCAGCCAAGTTTTAAATTAGTGGTGTATGTTATACTCACAAGAGAGCATACTATGCCCCTATGAGAGTTTTTGTTGGAGTTTGAAATATTGGATATGTGAACCAAGGAGCCAGTTGGACTTATTATATGTCTCCATCAGTCCAACCTCAACAACCTAGATTCTGATGTTCACAACAGGGCATGCAACAATATGATACCGAATATTACAGAAACTGTTCATTTTTTATTTATTCCTTTATCTAAGGGACGAGCATAATATTCACATTGGATAACTTTGAAAAATTGCAACACAAGTTTACTACATTTTGTGAATCACTTTCATTAGTAGGTAGATTTTTGTCATTGTTTAAGGATGAATGAAAAGATGTCAAGCAGAGCATTGGTGTTGGCACTAATTTTATTACTACAAAGGATTAAAAGAATTGTTTGGGATGCCCATGCATCATCACTGAAACATTTGTGCAACCTTTTATCATAAGAAAAAGAAAAAAAAGTCGATCGTACTTTCATTTGGGAATTGCAGGGAGATTGTTTTTGTGGAATACATATAATCAGAATTTTTGAGGCATTAATCGGTGGAATTTGTGATGTGAACAGGGGTACCCAGCATCCAAAGCACTTGCAGAGAAGGCAGCATGGGAATTCGCAAAAGAGAATAACGTAAACCTTTATGCCATCATCCCCGTCCTCATGGCGGGCCGCTCTCTCACACCAGAGGTTCCCAGTAGCGTTCAATTAGCAATGGCTCCACTTACAGGTATGCATGATTTGGAGTACCATCTCATTTATTTACATCAAGTTTTTCCTATTAAGTTTTCATTGAATTTTTTGCATCAGAATATGATGGATATCAGTAGTTCTTGAATTCACACATTCACAAACATAGACTCCAATTTCTTGATCTATGCAACTATATGGAACATTATTTTAAAAACCAGATTGGTTTGGTGGATGGCCCACCACATATTCCGATTTGAATCAGCTGGATTGCACATCCAGCAAAATTGCAAAAATAAAAAGAAGTTATATAGTATATTTATAACAAATAGTTTAACTGTTGAACTAGCTAGATCAAGGTTCATATCCCATCCCCCTTTTTATAAAAACTTAAAATAAAATATATATATACCTTAGGCATAAAATTGGGGTGAGCTAACCACTATTGATCTTATTAAGATATTTAGTGGAAGCAATATGAAGAACTAACTCGGTCACCAAAGATTGCTGATCCGAATCGGTGATTGCGAATTCAGATTGGCAATTTTTTGAACATTGACATATCGTATTCAATAAATCCGAAAAGCAATATTATGCATTGTTGTTTCTCATCTACTTAGGGTGATCCTCATTTATGGGGTCATTATGTTCATGAAATTATCCATGTAGTAAGAAAACAGTCATAATATCTTTAATCTACTTTGAGGTGCTCATAATAACCAAAATGCTAGCGCAACGGCTTTCGCACTAGGCTAGCCGTTGCTTCTTGCAAGAAAATGGATGTGTGTTAGCATAACAGCTTTTGTGCTAGGCTAGCCATTGTTTCTTGCAAAAAAACATATTACATCGAGCTGCAAGCAATCCTCTATAAACATTCAATAACACGTTTTTGCAACAAAAAAAAACTTTAGCGAAGATATGCAAATGCGTTTTTTGATTTAGGGTAATAAATATACAGAGAACTCAATTCATTATTTTGGTGAAGAAAAACAAGTATGGTTTCAAAAGGATACGCACATATTTTCAATCAAAATTTGATGGGAAAAAAATTCAATTTCAAAGAAAACCCAAAAGAAAACCAAAACTTCATTCCAATGCTTTGGGCCTGGACCAAATAAATGAAGTAACATTCAAGAAATTCATGAACACTCAAATATTTGTTCATGAAATTATTCATACGCGTAACATTCAATAAAACATTGATTCAAAAGCACAAATATCTTAGTGTTAAATCCAATTCACTATTTTTCAGGGAATGAATTTCTGATGATGGGGCAGAAGGGGATGCAGATGCTCTCTGGTTCAATCTCCCTTGTACATGTGGATGACGTGTGCAGTGCACAAATATTCTTGGCAGAGAAAGAATCAGTTGCTCCGGAACGTTATATTTGTTGTCCCATTAACACATCTGTTGTTGAGCTCGCAACCTTCCTCTCAAAGAAATATCCACAGTTCAAAGTTCCTACAGAGTAAGCTAAGAAAATAACCTTCAATGAAGATTAGAATCTTTATTCTTTGAATTTAAAAGTTCATTATACTTATATTTCAACCAATTCCATAGAAATGAAACTCCATGTTTGACAAACAGATTGACATAGACCATGAAAATTTTCTAGACTTTGGAGCCCTAATTTCTTAGTTGTGATAGTCTTTGTGCATATATAAATTAGAAAGATTTATACATAATATATAAGAGAAATATCTCTCACTATACACCATTAGGGATTCAAACTAGAACATAATTTTATCTAAGATTGAATCCCCAATAGAAATCCTTGTGAAAGCCAAGCTCAAATCAGTCCAACTTTAAAAACTACACTTCTTGATACACTAACATTCAAGCCTTAACAAAAACGAACTCTTCAGAAACACTCCCAAAATCAAAATGTACTAGATCCTTTGAAAATAAGCACTTTATAGCCATGGGGGCATTAGGGACCTTTACAAAATTCCTAATCCTAGCACAGGGACGACTACTTGAACCATCTAGATCTAGTGCTCCTTTTTAGGCTCTTACTAAAGGCAAGCTAGTAAATATTGCAAGCAACGTTATGTATTGTCATGTCCACAATTAATACGTGTTAAAACATATCCCAAACAAGTCGCCACCACTTTGGAGGCAATTAATCCCCTAGGTGACTTCATAAAAGTTGTCCCACCCCCTCTTTTGATTTAGACGCTCTACCACCTGTTGTTTTCTCACTTTCCTTGCATAAAAACTCTCTGTCTCTCTTTCTCTCTCTCTCTCTCATACATAGCTACAACTAATCTCTCAACTAATATTCAAAAATTTGATCAGTGGCCAACTTGGTCCATGCCAAAAATTCGATTGGCAGCCAACTTGGTCCATGCCAACACTTGTTGATTGCTGAGTAGGGCTTTTTAGAAAATTAAAAAAAAAAGTTACGACCACATTGTATTTGCCCTTTATATGACAATGTTATACATAAAATTATATGTAACCAAAATCTGAGGCACAACTGAGTTTTTCCATTTATAAACTCATCCAATGGCTGAGTGGGGTAGAGTAGGCGAGTTTATATGAGTCAAAATCAAGGTTTTATTAACTGCACTAGACTGCAGACCAAAAACAAATGATACATGGGACTTTCAATCACCTACATAAGTTATGAATCACTTGCCCCTTCAGTATGACTTGTTTGAATTGCACCCCTTCTCAGTTGAGTTGCATAAACTTGGCAAAAAACTATAAACAATGATTTTTAAACACATAAAGAGGTTCACAAGACTTCTCTTGCTGAATTGCTATCGAATTTCAGAAAATTTACGGAGTTTTTAAAGAGTTTGTCTTCTCAAGTTCACATATGTTAACAACCCTAACAAAGTATCTTTTGTTGCAGTTTTGGTGACTTTCCGACAAAAGCAAGGCTGGTAATCTCCTCAAAGAAGCTAGTTGGAGCAGGTTTCAACTTCAAGTATGGTATCGAAGAGATATATGATGAATCAATCGAGTATTTCAGATCTGTTGGTCTGTTGGCCAAGTGAAATTTTTATTAAGGCCACAAACATGGTTCTAGGGCAGGATCAAATTATGTTATTTTCTAGTGACTCATGGTGATCTTGTATTGGAAGTGTATTTGATCATTAGTGCGAGTGAACACATATGTAAGTTGATCAACCTACTACAAATATAAATCTAGTTCAGTAAGCATGAGGTCTACATCCTTTTGGGAAACACAATACTAATGATATAAATCTAGTTCAGTATGCATGAGGTCTGGATTCTTTTGGGAGCCACAAACATCTTTTGGGAGCCACAAACATACTTCAAAATAAATGCATGGCAAAGTTGAGGAACTATGATTACTATAGAAATAGAAATTATGTTTGATAAGCAATTGCTAGAACACATCATGTCACAATTGTTCAATTGTTTTGGATGGCAACATTGAATACAATGTGAGGCCGGAACATGATATTTGTTATGTCGCGAGGCAGTAGTTGTGAAAATTATGGGTGTGGCTGAAATAGGGGCTATATAAGTGGATAGTAAATAATACTAATAGAAAAAAGACAAACCGTCCTGATTTCAGCCACATGTAAGTGTTGTCTAAAGACAATATCTGCTCCTGCAAGGTAAAACCAGTACGAAAGATTGTTTAGGACAAAGTAGACCTCAGGATAGCTGAAATAGAAGATCTCCATACAAACTTGGCTATTTAATAGCAGTCTTAAATACACTAGAGTTGCCTTTAGTTTATAGAGAGAAAAGTAACAAGAGAGCTAAAATGGGTAATAACAAGTATGTATAAATGGGGAAATTGGACCCCTATCTTTAAAGTAGGGAGCTGGCTTTTCAAATGCAGTATTGTGATTGTTCACTAACTATTAATTGATGATTGCTACTTAACAATCTCTAAACACTAGAAAACCAATAGTCCTATAGTCAAAAACTTCCACAACTGCAGTACAAAATCGCCACTTTTTTTTATTTATTCTTCAATGTGGGACTATAAACCCATACCTTCTCTCGCTATAATGAAATGATTTTGAAAAACTATAGCATAAACTCATATTATTTTGAAATACAACATATTATTTAACAAAACTTAAATACTAGCAATTTTCTCTACCATTTCAAAATAATATGACAAAACTTATGCAACAATATATTATTTGCATACCATGAAGGTACTGGTTGATTTGAGATTTTGGTTAATGAATGCATTACAAAGTCCATCAAATTCCATGGTAACATATAACATTGAAACAAGACCTTATTCAACCTAATGGTAGTACAACACACAAATAATATAAGTAATATATATTTCTAAAATATTAATTATTATGAGCACACTTCGAGTATTACACTTATATTTCAATTTCATAAGTGCTCTAGAGACAAGTCTCATCTCATAGGAAGTGATCTCAAAAGTGTGGCAATCTAGGGTGCCCTTATATATAGTAACCCTCCGAATTTATAAATACTCTTTTTTGAATAATGAGTTTATAAATACTAATAGACATTATTAAGAGCCTAACTCATCCTTCTTTTGTCAAGTAATTATAGTCTTATCCACCGTATGAATTTATTTGGAATGGGTACTTATGATTGACTAGTGACCAAAGAATCATGCAATCTGCTTATCATTAACATAAAGGTACAGTTTGCATACAGATGCATCTGTAGATGTATAGCTAAGGTGCACCTTCAAATTTTATCATGGTATATAATTTTGATGTAAAATATTTTTAGGATTATCTCAAAATCCATTTTTATATCTAATTATAAAATTTTAAATTTCAAAAATGGTTAAAATCAAGGAGATCTATAAACATATGAAAATCTTGAAAATAGACGGTGTAGATAATATGTTGTAAAATGCACTATTTCTGAAACTTAAAATCTTTTTATTTTTTATAGTCATACATCTCGATGTCGAGATGATCAATCAAAGGGTTTTTCAACTTTAAAACCACCTTTTCTGATAGATTTTTTTGGGGCATTCGTAGTTCTACATTATAAGGTAGGATCCTTATTATATAAACTTTTTCTTTAACATAATGAACCTAGAATTTTAAAGTTACAAAAAGCTACTTTGGGTTCCTGTTGATGATAATTACTTTCCAGACTCTAGCCCCATCGTTTTAATATGTTACTGTTGGGGTATATTTTGTAACACTAAAAATTCTAAAAAGGAAACAAATAACCTATACAAGCTTTAAATAAGGTAAAACCTATACAATCCGGCTATCAAAACTTGTCTAAAGCGGCCTTAAAATATTCTAAAGTTAAAAACATGGAGCATGAAAAGGTTCCCCAGCTAAACAGGGTGTTGATCGTGATTCTTTATTGATTGTGTTGTTATTGATTGTGTTGGGGGCTGGTTAGTGGTTTATTTTTTTATATATATATGAGCAAAGAAAAAAGAATTATATAAGGTAGACACTTTAAATTGTAGAATTAAAGTGAACCTCAAGAATACATCGAAAGAGGTACTTTTGATATTGGAAAACCATCTAATTGATCATCTTAAGAAGGTGAACATTAAAAATATATCGAATGAGTGATGTTCGAAAACAATCTAATTGATCATTATACCAAGATGTATAGATATGACAAAAAATTTAAGTCCAAAAAACTGTACATCTTGCAATACATTATCCAGACCGTCGATTTTCAAGACTTTCATGTGTTTATATATATATATATATATATATATGCTTGATTTGAACCATTTTTAGAATTTAAAATTTTATAATTAGATATGAAAATAGATTATCGGGCCATCCTAAAAATATTCGATATCAAAATTGCATCTTGGGACAGTTTGGAGGTACCCCTACTTGTTTAAAATTGCAACCTTGTGCAAACCACATGCATTAAACAAAGAGACAAAATTCCTTTCAAAATAAATAGCAATGCTTAGATTGAGGATGTGAATATTATCAAGAAGGCTTGGGCATAAAAGTAATGTATAGGCAGCTTTTCAAGCCCATCGTCATTATACTTTTCCTCAAACCTGGTCCTCAAAAGGCATACGATGAAGTAGGCCCTCTGTGATTTAGGTCATTTTATGGGTCCATTAGCGTGGGCCACCGGGCCAAGAAGTTCACTTGTTATTTAGGGCCCAATAGCGCTGTACGGGGCCCTTTATACATTATAAATAAAAGACAATATATATAGTTAAACAATATTTGTTCGTTTAAGCTACCAATTAGAATCGGCATGGTTTAAAAGGCTCTTTTAGGTTTTATGTACGGGTGCTGGTAGTACAAGATATCAACCTTAAACACCTATAAATCTTACTAAAGGATGCAATTTTGTCATTAGAACCCTTTCCGATGACTTTAAAATCTATTTTCACACCTAATTATAAAATAAGCTTCAATAATTATGTAGTTAGGCAGATCTATAAACACTTAAAATTAAAATTTTAAAAATTGATTGTCTAGATAACATATTTACGACTTTTAAGATTTGAAATCCTTTTTTTTTTTTTCATATCCATAAATATTGGTCAATTGTAGGGTTTTCTGATATTGGAATAACCTTTTCCACGTGAATTTTCGAAGTGAGCCTTACTTGCATAATAAAGTGGACACCTTGTATAAATTTTTCCCTTTGACTGCAAAATGATGGCATCAGTATTTCCAAAAATGTAAGAGATAAATAAGAATAAAACGTAGGTTGGCTTATCGTGCTTTTTGGGGCTGACTCAAACGTGGGATATCTCCCCTAGTGGACAGTAATGAAGAACCATTATATCGAATCCTTTTGGCAAGAATGGAGCACCATAACTATCGACTTAAAACCGATATTATCTCAAAATCATTCCAAATAGAACTCAAAACAAGCCCCCTTATTAACAAAGAACAAATAAATGCGCATACGTACGCACACATGAACAGATAATCATGGGCAGCAGCACTGGCGTCAAGGTTAAACATCTAAGAAGCATCTGGTGTATTGAAATAAGGGCTTAGGACTTAACAGAAAAAAGTAAAACCACACCTCAAATCTCAATAAAATTTTTCTAGCTCCTTGTCAGAAAACCCGTCAAATTAATCATCACAACCTTGACCATCATGGATGTGAGAAAAAATAAAGATTTCAAGCCCCAAAAATAGCATATTGTTTAACTCATTATCTTCACCGTCCAAATTCTAGTATCCATGGATCCATAAGATCTAACCATTTTTTAAGCATCAAATTTCATAATCAGATGTAGAAATAGATTTCAGCCATCACATGGGTTCGCATGTCAAAAACTACATTTCTGGTTAGTTTTTTTTAATGAGGCTTTACTTTTTTCCCTTAGGCCTTAGACCTTGTAGAAACTGCATCGAATTTTAAAATAGGACAAGCATTAACTTAAATGCACACTATTTCCAATTCGGGAGCTGTGAGCTCCCGTTAACTCAAAATGACTTTTTCTTTTTTCTTTTATAGGCCATGTATGAACTCTAGAGAAGCTTGAAACCTAAACATAAGAAAAAATTGCAATTGTTCCTAATAGGTCCAGAAAATTAGTATGACATGTAGTATAGAACATTAGGATACTCCCCGAGGATAGAAAAACATGAGATGCGGTATGTTATAACCGAGAGACTATCAGAAGGTAATACAGCTGTTGATTCAGTGACAAAAAGACTAATGAAATTTCATTAAACTAAAGGTCCTTTCATGAGATTTTAGAACAATTTCTTTAGAAACCAAGCAAATAGTGATAAAATGTTTAACCAATCCATGCATTGCTCGAAAAATTGCAAGCATATTGTTTATTGTACTGATGCATCATTCTAGGAACCAATGTAACATTTAGACATTTGTTATGGTACTTATGAGCTGATTCGGCAACAGTTTTATGAAGCAGCCCATGTGAAACGTAAAAAGTCGAATTGAGAAAACATGTCACCAACAATTTGTTATTTTAATTGTTTGGGAATATGAATATTAGCCTGCTCAAAAGTTGACAAGGCGTTAAATTACCAACACAAGAAATATATTTGAGATCAAACTTTTTAAACCATAAGGCACTAAATCACAACAAACAATGTTAATGTATTATCTATTAGTATTACCATATGTAAGGACTTAGATTTCACTGGCAAAACATGCTTCTTACAACAAAGGAACAGTAGTAGGATTACACAACAGTAGTACACAAGAAGAACAGTGAGAAATTTCATTTGCACCACTGAATTAAAGAAATCAGCCCAAAACATATTTTGTTACATAGGCAAGAAGTTACAAAAATTGATGACACTATGTCAACAAGACAAAAACACAAATAAGTGACATTAATCAGATTTTTTATCATTATTTCTGTCTTTTATCACCTTCTTCCAATTCTCGGCACTATCTATGACTTCGCCAGTTTTCAAGAGATAACGAACCCTGGTACCATCTTCGAGGATTTTATGCCCCACTCTGCTTGCCACTTTCTGCTCTTTTGAATACAACATCACATTTGAACTATGAATAGGTGCTTCAACCTGCAGAAAGAATCAAGAGGATATAGTATTATACACTTGACTTTCTTTTTCTTTTTTCTTTTTTCTTTTTTCCTTTTTTTTTCCTCATGGTTAAGTTTTCATATGCATTATTCATATAGTAATATTTACATGAATCTGCAACTGAAACATCAAAAGTTACGATGCAATAGCATACGCTTGATTCCGCTATATTACATGAATCCTGTAGCTGAAACAAAGAAAATATCACTAATAACTGAAAAAGATAGTTCACTTGACTCATAAGGTCCCAGGGGCACCCTACTCAGCGTAACATGGGTGAACTGGAAATGCTGGACTACCTGAATACATATGCAATGGAACAGAGATCCAAACAGGCTGAGGAAAGCTAGGCAAAGAAAACCAAACTTCTAGGCCTGATTTTCTTCATTTTCTCTTAATTTTAGTAAATTAAACGTCTTATATCTCATTGAACTGCCTTGAACTCAAACAAACACTATTTGAGCTGATTTTCCTCTGATTCAATGATCTTAGCATTTATATCCAATAACGCGACAAAGTGAGCTAAGACGATATACTCATTCCGCAAAATGCACTTCTAAAACAAAAAGAAATGTTCCATACAGCTCAATCAAGTCAAAAACCAAGGAAAGGTTCATAACTAGGAAAATAGAAAAGGAAACATAATTAAGACAGGCAAATTGACGTTATAGGCCATCAGATGTAGCTTGAAAATTGACGTTATAGGCCATCAGATGTGGTCTTGAAAATAGAAATCCCAGTTTTGTGCATTTGAAGAGTTCATTCACAGACGATCTTGCACAAAATAGCGACCAGACAAGTTGGACCATTCAAGCCAACTAGGAAATAGATTATATAAGGACACAAACTTGTGATTAGAGAAAGGGGAAAAAAAGAAAGGAACAAATGGTGTATACAAAATACTCCATTTAAAAATAAGAAATCTTCATATTTTATGTAGAGCACAACTAAATAGCTAATATTGAGAATGAAACCCATATATGAGCTGAAACTTTGCCCTAACAAACAGGACTGGTGAAACCAACCTTGACAATCTGCCCAGGTTCTCCCTGTTCTCTGCTCTTCATGTGCTTTGTTTTAAGATTGATATCCTTCACAATTACAGTGCTGTTATGCCTGAATAATCTAGTTATTTCTCCAATTTTTCCTTTCTCTTTCCCAGAAATCAATTTGACTGTGTCCCCCACCTTCACATGCAACTTATGCAATACAGGAAGACTATTTGGTTTGCATTCCTTCCGCTCCCATCTCTTAAGCTAAATAATTGGAAAATGGACAGTTACCCAAAGTTAGACCTTTTAATTGCATCAAGCATTCATACCAAAACATTCTCCTTTTAAAACAAAGGCGAAAGTCTTAATTTTCTTTTATTTTCTTTAGAATAGCCACCAATGATGCCTTATTGATTAAGTGAAGGATGCAATGTACCAACCTTCATTATCAAGCATGGCTTATCAGCAAAATTCACCTGCATGTGAAGTATGTCAGTCATCTTAAAAAGATAAAAGTTGAGTTTAATATTTAACATCCCAAGAAATCACGTGCCTCTCATCACAATACATCTATTTATTTTAATGTTCCTACTATAACACACATTCTGGAGCATTACAAGCAACTGTTGAAGATTATCAAGCCACATATTGGAAATTTTATATAATGAATAGTTTAAAAAGTCTAACCTGGTCTGCTTAACAGCAAGATTGCAGACAATTATCATACATTTTACTCTTTATCCAAAACAATAATAATAAGGGTCATGAGACAATCCCGCAAGAACCATGTCTCAGTGTCTTGCAGACCATAAAAGAAATCAGACACAGTTAAGAAATAACAATATTTGTTACAATAAACCAAAAAAAAACTTATACCCTAAATCCTCAGGCAAGTATAACCAAAAGAAGACATTGAATATTGGTAGCCATACTGAGAAAAAAAATGTACTCAGTCTTAGAGCCACGGAACCAGCATTTTACACCATTTATAGAGTGGACTGTTAAGATAGTTCATCAGAATGCAGGCTTCTTTAACGATAATATTTTTTTTTTCTTACGAGTAAGCTTGTTTAACCGAGATCTTCCCAATAAATCACAGGATCTTCATATAACCTCAACAAAAATACATGGTAAGGAATCAATACTTGCACTTGCTCATGCAGTACGTCACATTACTTGCTCACAAAATGTGACTACTCCTAGAGAAAACTATGAAGTATGCATTAATATGGGTCATTTTTATCATCATTTCCTAAGGGTATCTATGTTGTTTTGGGCTCATAATATGGTGTTCCTCAACAGAAATGTTTCCTCTTAACCACTCTAGGATTACATATAACTAACTAACAACTGCAAGTAGAAAATCAGAACCCTTTGTTCATGGTAATTGAGCACAAATTTCTTCAAGAGTAAAGGTCGCAATGCGCCGAGTGGCCTGGCCTGGCCCATAAAAACTGGGGCCTAGGCCACAATATGTGGCCCGAGGGCCCCCAGGAGCTAGGCCACCAGGGGCCGAAAGCAGGGCTGGGACCAAAGCCATGACAGGTCCGACCCCATTCAGCCCAGTCCCCATTTTTATTTAATTTTCATTTTATTTTTTTAAAATTTTTTTCCTGCCCAGCCCGACCTGAGAGAGCTAAAGGCTGGGCCTGGGTGAAGGCCACCTTGTATCGCCCCTACAGGAAGTAGGCCTGGGCCAGTACATCCAGTTGAAAAGAAGCTTGGAATCAACTCAAACAAAACCATTCAAAAACCACCCAAAGATAATGAGATCCCCTATATGGGGACCATGCTGAACGCAAAAAATATCATTTAGAAGCCCTAGTTTTTATTATGTCTCTCAGGAATGTCGTGTTTATTTTCTTCTGTTTCCATTAAAAAGGAACCCCAAACGCATCCACCTCACCCATCTCTTGACCTTCTCTATACCTTAGCCACATCAAATTCTACTTGTGTCCATTGCTTAATCTATGTTTCTCCCATTCACTTGTCATGAGTGAATGACACAATACCAGGGGCCCCTTGAAGAATTGCAAATCATGGCTATAGATTTTTAGGTGGGAGCATTTTTTATTTAAAAGTAGTGTTGGAAAGAGAGAATGAAGCCATTTTTGAGGTTGTATGTAATGTCTTGTAAGCAGAGGATTGTTATTTACTACACAGGATAGGCTAGATTAATGATCACATAGAAATATTCCTTATGAAGAATCAGAGGTATTAATTGGAGTCCTCGCAAATATTTCTAGTAATATACGCAAGCCTGGATGATAGGGAGGGAAACCTTGTCATCAGTGAATTCTAAGAGAAACAAATCTATAGATATTCATAAAGTGGATGTGTCCTACATGGAGGATATGAAGCAGCATTCACAAATGACACAGTGTCATGGGTCTTATTCTAGGATATTGCAAAAGCATGTAAAAGCATTAGCATTTACGGCCACTTCAATATTAATTTTTATTTGGTAGATTTATTTCATATATTCTAGATAATTATAGGGGGTATTTGTGTCTTAAAATTTCTCATTGTAGTGGTTCCTTTTCTCTGACTTCTTTTTGATTGTACAGAGTCTAGGATGTTATTATATGTGTACCATGTTATCTAACATAAGAAAGGTACAGCCCCCAATCATATGAAAGGGGTAGGTCCTCACAGTTTTTTATGGGATAAACTTCAAAGGTTCGAACACTGAGTATCCCTCAAACAAACCAAATGTCTTACTATTAGATCCAGGCCTAATGGAGTTGTAACTCCAACTCTGCTTCTCTCAAATCTCTTCATACCCATCTCGTCCACTTTCTCTTTCACGGTTTGTCTTCTTAACCATCAACGGACTCGAGCTTTCGCATGGTAATAAATCCTGATCAAAGAGACCTCTCAAGTTTCAAATCACTCCTAACAAATGGGATTCAAACCTGGGAAATGGAATGAGCTTCCCATGAAAGAAATCAGCCACAAGCACAATAATTTCATTACCACTCTAAATGAGATGCCAATTGGGTTGGCTGCCCCTTATATTTCGTTGAACCTAAACCCTAAAAGCGCTCTTCAACTAGTAAATATGCTATACTTGGGGGCACATGGAGTAGTATAGAACACATTGCCCTAGCATGATCTAAGGAAGAAGCCAATCATATAGCCACGGCACTCATATGCAAACTCATCTAGCTTAAGGTTCTTCTTCATGACATTGGCATCTGGAATCTCAAACTTTCACTGCAGTGTATTCCGACAGTCAAGCAGCCACAGGATCTGCTGCGGTCTTAAATGAGCATACAAAGCCTATTGGTATATTATTATCATTTCATGGTGACAATCTGTTGAGATCATAGTTTTCAGCTCTCGAGCATTGAAGAGAGATCTATCTTCTTCTCTAAGTTTAACATTGTAAGAGACCAACCCAAGGGTTTCTAGTTTTTCTCTGTTTTTGAGTCAATAAGCTTGGAGAGACCAATTGGATCTCAACATCACCCTTCTTATTTTTTAAGTCTCGTTCTTCTCTTGCGATTGAGAGTAAGTTTGCACTTTCCTTCTTCGTAGTTTGATTACCAAAATTAGATTTTGAGTACCTCCCGATTTCTCCTTGATCTTTAGATCTGCATCGTATGCAAATACAGATCGTTCCCCTTTGACAATATACTCTTATTCTTGCTTTACTTTGGGGTTTAGATCTAGGGTTTTTGAGTTCTTCTGATTTCGGGTTTGTGACCAGTTTTGTTCTCTAAAATTACCACAGCCAATGCACAGGAGTGCTTACCCTAAATTTATGTCTCAAATATTTCTTCGCCCCCCCCCCCCCCCCCCCCGCCTCCAATTTACCAAAATCACAGCTAATGCACAGGAGCGTTTTCCCTAAATTTCAGGTAAATAGAGTTACCTGAAACAACAAGCAACAGGGAGGTAGAAAGCAAGTAGATGAGAAGCTAGACGAAAGGGGGTGAGTACTGTGCTCAACCGCCATGAGTCCGCCAAGATATCTTTTTAAGGGCTGTGACTTGCTGGCCCCCTCGGTCAGATCAGCTACCGGAACAGTTAACAACACCTCACGGTGTCCCTAACTGGTATTATGCTCATAGGAAAAGAGAGGTTCGCTATCCCGAGTTCCATCTTGGAACGGGGTTAGACGAGTCCACCAAAGGACTATTAGAGCGCGATGACTCTACCGGGCTTGGTTACCCAATTCTTTGGACGAAGCAATCTCAACTTCACTTCTGATTTATTTCACACAAAGGGATTACATATTTATAGTGAAACATAGCCCCAGATTACCACATAGTTACTCAAAAAATAGTGGACTAAAACCAGGGACAGAAAGTAATACCGCTATGAAAAAGCAAAACTATACAGTTCCCAATGTATAGTTTTGCATGGAAAGGGAGAGATACCCTCTCTGAGACTAGATCTGTTTTAGACTAGAATAGCTATTCTCCCCCTTTTTGGGGGAGAGGGTATTAGAGCTTAGTGAGACAATAATGGTTCCACTAGAAAAGCTTTGTCTGTGGTTATCAAAGGGTATCAAAGCTTTTTGGCAAACTTCTTGCAGTTTGCAAAACAAATTTGCAAACTTCTGGTATCAAAGGATATCAAATGAAGATACATCCTTTGTAGTCCCCTTTCTTTTACCATATTATACATATACACCAAATATAGAGTATGTATCTCAGAAAAGATAATATCCCAGGTTACAAGATGCAAGATCTTCCGAATTTGATACAAATTTTCTTTTGAAATTTCATCTCCTTTGAATGGTTTTTCAAACAATTTCCTGTAATCACCCTTATAGGAAACTAAGCTTCGGTACATATCACAACCCATGGACTCTAATATGAGGGCCCATGAAATATGCTTTTCAGCATATGATATACATATCTTTCTCTGAACCTGTTCCAATATCGATACATATATCACGGACCCTTCCAATAAGTACATGAAGCTTTAATGACTAAGGAGGTATATAATTGAGACAAGTACATGACATTTAAAGAGATGGACTCAATAATTGAGAAGATGAATGGACAAGTAAAAAAAGAAGCTCAGAGAGTGTGTAGAGAGGTTAGAGAGAGAGAGTCTAAAGATGGGATCTTAGAAAGATAAATACGTAAAGAAGGTAGTAAGATAAAGGGGATTTTAATGAGGTGAAAAGGGGACCACAAGCTTTAAAGAGAAAGGAAGAGAGGTACGTAAAGCCTTAAAGAAAGAGACAAGTAAGGCTTAAAGAGGGAATTACAAAGGGAAAGAGGGAAGTACAAAGGAAGTACAAAGGTTTTAAATGAAGAGATGGCAAATAATTTAATGGATAAGGAGAGAAGTACCAATAATAAAAGAAGTAAAGAACGGAGAGAGAATGGGAAGCACGGGAGATCCTCGGGGTCCTGAGGTAGAGTAATGCCTGCCACTGTTGGTGAAGATGCATGAATGAAAAGTGAGAGAAGCTCTTATTGTTGAGAGCCCAAAAGGTGACATGGGACCTTCTCTTCTTGATGAGTGTAGAGGTGGAGGCTCTCTCTCCCTCTAAATATCCTATTATTCTTTCAATCCAAATGATCCAAAGAGTGGCAGAGATGGAAGCTCTCCAAAGAAGGTTCCCAGAGTTGTTCCAAGGGGTGTGAAGACAGGTAGAGGAGAGGTGAGGGACTGCCTGGGGAGTTACCTACAGTCAACTAAAGAGGAGGAGGAGGTCATTCCAACGGGGCCGAGGCCACTTTCGCAGTGAATGAATAGATGGTGATTGGTTTCTTCTGCTATACAGTAAACAATGCATCGATTTGGCAATGGTACCCCGCTGCATTGTAACTGATGTGAGGTCCCTTTCATGAAGAGCTATCCAGGTAAAAAACTAGATTTTGGGGGGAAGAAAAGAGTACCAGGCCTTGGCGACAATGGGTGAATTGGCCATAGGGGGAGAGGTAGGCGAGGAGAGGCTCAGGTAGGAGGCAACAGTGAATGAACCAGAGGGGGAAGGGGACCAACCAATCTTGTCTTCCCCTGTAGGCAAGAGGAACTGCGAGTGAAGCAAGGCAGAGAGTTCTAGAAATTGGTCGAACTCGTGATCAGCTAATGGTCTCCTGCAATTTGGGTTCCAAGATCTCGTGGAGTTTGGGCCAGCAACACTCTCAGCCACAGAAGAACGGGGGTTGCGAGTTAGAAGGAAAAGGGAAGGATACTGGTCCTTGAGGGCCGATGATCCTACCCAGATTTCATGCCAAAAGCTGACCCTAGAACCCCTTATGGGTATGTAGAAAATGGGGTTGAGGAAATGCAGGCGACAATGCAACAATGACCTCCAGAAGCCTGAAATGTTACCTCCCGTCTTGCAAGAAGGGAGCCACTCACGGTCATCATGGCAATGACCACTTCTCTCCAAAGATGGTTGGACTGGGTAGCGAAGCGCCACCACCACTTCCCCATCAAGGCTAGATTAGTGGTCCTAAGGTTCCAGATGCCAAGACTCCCTAAGGCTTTAGGTTCACAAATCTAAGCCCATTTAATAAGGTGAAATTTGTGGGCTCCTTCACCGGACCAGAGAAATATTCTCATGAGATTTTCCAATCTGGCTAGCACTGCCGCTGTCATAAAGAAGAGGGATATGAAGAAAAGGGTGATACTTGAGATTGTGGCCTTAATAAGGGTCACTCTACCAGCCGAGGAGAGAATCCTCCCATTCCACGAAGTCAGTCGCCTCTCTATTTTGTCAATGATTGGGCTCCAAAGCTGAATTCGAGAAAGGTCATTGCAAAATGGGAGTCCTAGAACAGAAGAGGGTAATGCCTCTACAGCGCATCCCCACATATCAGCACAACTCTGGACTGCAGCCTGGTGGAGGCAAATTCCAATCATCTTAGCCTTTTGCTAGGTTCCCCCTAAATCCCGTAGCCATCTCAAAGCATTGAAGAAAAAGCATTAAAAATTAGCATCTTGGTGAGAGGCCTTGCAAAATAGGATTGTGTCATTGTCATATCGGAGGTGGGTAATCAAAGGACCGAGGAGATCAGTTGGAAGCCCGAAAGGTGACCTGCATTATATACCTGAGAGATTGAGGCACTAAAGACCTCGGCCACAATAGCAAAAAGAAAGGGAGAGATACCCTTGTCGGAGACCTCACGAGGCTTGGAAATAACCATGGGGTGAACCATTTATGAGAACCAAAAACTGAGAATTGGAAATACACCCTTGAATCCATCTCCACCAACAATGCCCAAATCCCATTCTAGACAAGGTTTCATCTAAAATTCCCTTGTCTACATGGTCATAGGCTTTTTCCCGATCTAATTTGATGTACAGGCCAGAAGACTGAGAAATAAACCGGGAATGAATGCATTCATGGGCTACTAAGGCCCCATCAAGGATCTGATGATCCTTCACAAAAGCCCCTTGAGACGGGGATATCACTAGGCTAAGAATGAGCTTAAGTCGAGAGGCCAAAACCTTAGAGAGAATTTTGTATGAGGTATTAATGAGGCTAATGGACCTGAAGTCCTTGAGCTCCTCGGCTCCCTCTTTCTTGGGGATCAAAGCAATGAAGGTTGCATTCATTGCCTTGTGGATAGTGGCTCGAGAATTGAATTCCGAGAAAAAGGCGATGATGTCGAGTCCAAGGGTGTCCTTGAAGACTTTGATGAGGGCTACGGGAAACCCATCAAGGCCAAGAGCCCTATCTCCACTGAGATCATTTATGGCGTGGGGAACTTCTTCCTCAGAGAAAGGCATCTCCAAAGAGGAGGCAGTATCAGAGGAGATAGAAGAGAAGGAGAGGTCATCCATTACCAGCTTAAGGCTAGATGGGGAAGAGAAGAGATTAGAGAAATATTGAATCGCTTATGAGATGGGGTTGGTCTACAAATTGGTCCCCAACCTTCAAATGGGTGATCGAGTTCTCCCTTCTTCGCAATTAGCAATCTTGTGGAAATAAGCAATATTTGATCGCCAAGCTCAAGCCATTTGACTTTAGCGATCCTAATAACTTTTTTTAGCGAACATCTTCATCATCTTCAAGCAATAAAGAACCGACTTGGAAATATGCCAAACTCAAAAACCCAACATATCAAAATTGAGTTATTTTAGCTCCGCACACCATTGCTACGACCCCATCTAATTCCCCTACATGTGTTGATGCAACCCCATCCGACGGAGGCAAGTATACATCATTATCTTGAACGTGAGCATTGTCCTCCTCTTAGCTATAATCTCACAACATCAGATATTAATACTACTTCCAAGGTTTCTTCTTCTCTTGCAGTTTTCCATGTCTCATCTGAGCCTTAGTCCTACAAGGAAGCTTCTTGTTTTCCTCAATGGTAGAACATCATGGTCGAAGGGATTCTACGTGGGCTTTGGTCCCGCTTCCACCTTGCAAATCTGCCATTAGCTACAAGTGAATCTACAAAATTAAGTCACACTCCAATGGTTCTCTTGACCACTATAAGGCACAACTGGTTGCTCATGGCTTCACCTAGGAATATGGGATTGACTAGGGAGACATTTGCTCCTATGGTTAAGATGACCACCAGTCACACTATTGCCATTGTCGCCTCTTGTAAGTGGCCGATGTTTTGGATGGATGTGACGAATGCCTTTCTGCATGGTGATCTCAAGAAGGAGGTTTATATGCACCGCCTCCCTAGCTTCTCATGTCTACCCCAACATGTTGTAGTCTCCAGCTCCGCGAGCTTGGTTTGAGAAATTCAGTTCCAAAATTGCTGGCTTCCAAGTTCCCTCAGAGTCGACATGACTCAATAATGCTCATCTCAAGTGCAAGCCATAGTCAGATTATTTTACTATTGTATGTTGATGAAATGATTATCATAGGCGATGATTTGGTTACAATCAAGTTACTCAAGACAAGTTTCAACAACAGTTTGACATAAACGATCTCAACTATCTTCATTATTTTCTTGGTCTTGGGGTTATCTCTCCTCCTCGTGCCTATTGTCTATCCTAACACAAGTATGCTTCTAACATTGTTCAGCGTGGTTGCCTCATTGACAGAAAGACAACTGTCAAACCTCTTGAGCTCAATATCAAGCTTCGCTCCACTGATTGCGAGCCTCTTTCTAACCCCACTCTATATTATCAGCTCATGGCACTCTTGTATATCCAACGATCACTCACCCAAACATTTCATATACAGTGCATATTTTGAGCCAGTTTGATGACTCCCCACATATAGTTCACTACTTCATTCTTCTCATCGTTCGGTATATTTGCGATATCTTACCACATTCTTTGCCCTTCACATCCTCATTTCAGCATCAGCTTCACACTTACACTGATGTTGACTGGATCAATCCTATGAATAATCATCATGCTACTACTGGCTTCTGCATCTTTTTGGCAAACTCCCATATCTTACAGATACAAGGAGAGACACCCCGTGACCTCTAGTGCAGAGGTCAAGTACCAAGCCACAGCTGACACTAATACAGAAATTATTTTACTTCTTTTTCTACTTACAGATTTGGGCATTCGTCTCACTACTCCCACCCCATTATATTCAAATTGCTAACAATCTGGTCCATCAGGATTCGCTAGGCATATTAAGCTCCATTACTACTTTATTTGGCACCATTTTGATTCTGCACTCTCAGGTTGCACCATATTTCATATCAGTTTCAGCTCACATATTTCACCAAGTTGCACACCATCCCGCAATCCAAACTATTGATGGTCACCTATCCAGAGTTTGAGTGGGTGCTAAGAGTATGGGATACTGTCAATATAGAGCTCGAGGGTAATTTAAGCTATTCTCCTCTTTTGGGGTAGTTTGGTTATTCTTTATTTTATTGTATATATAAGTTGTACATTGTTGGAATCATTAACTAGACAATTCTTTTCATCTCTCTAGTATTGCAAAGAGACCTATCTTCTTCTCTAAGTTAATACTTGAAAGGAATCTTGCAAACACTTCCCCAGCCATCTAAAACAAACAAAAAAAGAAAACATTTTGCACTTATTCATAGATAACCCCACTCCTTGGTAGAAACATGGGATCTTCCATACCAAGCCCAAAGTTATTGAAAGGAAACAGACATATTCTATTACAAACAGCCTAGGAATCCATGACATTCATTTAAGAACTTCTTGGGGAGCATAGTGAAGCATCAATGCATTTTTGTCTTTGTTATTTCTCATATACATTCATCATATTTTCTCTCATAGTAGTAGATAAAGTTTCGGATACTATTACCAAAGAATGAAGGTTTTCAAATCCCAAGCTTCACTTTAACTCTTCTTTCTCTTTTATTTTTAAACCATCAATAAATTTCCATCAGTATACATTTAAGTAGCAGAGAACAAGGATTCTGCCTCAACCCTGAATTGCAAAGTTCACACACCCATATGTCTACATATGATCTAGTACTATATTTTATAGTTCACTTTAATTCTATATCATAAATGGTTTGATTATTACTCTGATTGCAAATATATGGTTTGATTATTACTCTGATTGCAAATATATTTTTACTTTTTCTATCGATATGTATTTATAAATAACCATAAGAACGGTTGTCTACCAATATCACAGTTACATTGATCCCATTAAGCAGTGTAAGCAAAAGTGGCTCAGCTGCGAAAGTCACTACCAAGTGATCAGCGTAACTAGTGCGATTGTGAGTTGACTGAGTCCCTATCAAGCAGCTCAATGATGAACCCAAAAATTCAAAAAAAAACCCAAAAAACTGCTGCAAAAAATAGAAAACAATCATAAAAAAAAAAGGAAAAAGTTTGTATAAGGTTGCAACCTTAAAATGTAGAACTATGGATGCACCTCAAAAATCCATAGGAAAAGGTTGTTTTAATGTTAAAAACCCTCTAATTGATCATCTTAACATCAATATGTATGACTATGAAAAAAAAAAAAGGATTTTGAGTCACATAAATAGTGCATCTTACAACACATTATCTAGACAGTCCATTTTCTAGATTGTCATATGTTTATAGTACAACTTGATTTTAACTATTTTTGGAGTTTAAAATTTTATAATTAAATATGAAAATATATTTCGCGATAATCCTAAGAATATTTTACATTAAAATTATAGGCTATGATAAAATTTGAAGGTGCGCCTTAATTGGATTGTTTAAGTTTGCAACCTTATGGAAACCACACCCTAAAAAAAAAAAAGTATATACAGCATGGAATACAAAAAATATCGACGTTATTTGCCTCAAAAAATAGAAAAATGAAGAAAAGGAAAAATATATAAAAAATGTAAATATCATAAATTTTATGTAATAAAAAAAGATCAATTTTAGAAAGTTACCCAAAATTTTGAGGCCTTCCCAAATATTGGCGCACTGTGTGAATCAATGCTCCAATTCTTGTCAAAGCATCCTCAGATAAACCCAACTGAAACATCTAAACCAGATTTGGGCTTTGAGCTCCAATCTAAGGCACCAGAGCTCTCAAAATTTTTGGATGAATAGTAACTACGAATTTGAGATCACACATAGGAGATTGTTTGTAGTTTTTGTTAAGAAACAAGCCTATGATTAATGAAGAACCCAAATATGGCTTAAGGAACAAATTTCATCAAAGATTGACTAACCATTGAGAAGAAATCACAATATTTTGAAATCATGAAAAACCTAGGTCGAAATCTTCAATCTCGAATCTGTCAAAATTTTATAGTTTTTGCTCAAATCTAATCTATTTAATGGATAAATCTTGAGAAAGTGTATCTGTGTAAAATTTGCACTCAAATGGGTGAGTTTTAGGCTAATAAATGAACAAAAAAGGGCGACAGATTTCTTTCTCCCTCATATTTTAGGGCCCTCAACAAGGTTCACCTCCAAGTTTTACGGTGTTATAGGCTTGGAACCCTGCCACGCCCAAGCACGTCAGGCGAGTCCAAGTCGACTCAATCAAGTATGCGACAGTCGACTCAATCAAGTATGCGACCACCATCATTAAGTATTTACCAATATCTAGAAATCTTGGGTTGTGTTAACAGAATTTGTTTAATTGAAACCATGTGTCTAGTGTTCCATCAGATTGAACCTCGGGCTAAGAGCTGCTTGATGAATCTCCCTTAGAAGGCTTAAAAAAAATGTACATGAGATAGCAAGGTGTTAGAAGATCACATTGTGATATTCCATGTATGATATTTAGTAATGAAGATTTCCATGCATGGAATGAATGTTTTTAGCTTGTATTAGGGGTAGAGATAATTAGCGTAATTAGTGCTTATGCACCACAAGTAGGATTAGAGAATAGAATTAAGAGACAATTTTGGGAGGACATGGATGGAATAGTTCAAGACATACCAAATGGAGAGAGGACCTTTTTAGGAGGGGACTTAAATGGTCATGTAGGGAAGGATAGTAGAGGATATGAAGGGGTACATAGGAGAAATGGGTTTAGGAAAAGTAATGAGATGGGTGGGGCTATTCTAGATTTCGCTATGGCTTATGACCTAGCAATAGCAAACACTTACTTTAAAAAGCGAAATAAGCACTTAATAACTTATAAAAGTCGATCACATAAAAGCTAGACACAGTTCTTCATAGTGAAGAAGGTAGATCGACCATCATGTAAAGACTGCAAGGTTATCCCAGGAAAGAGTTTGAGTACCCAACATAGGCAAGTGGTTATGGATATCTGCATAAAGGCATCGAAGAGAATGGGTGAAAGCAATGGTTATCCAAGAACTAGGTTGTGGAATTTTCAAAATGAGAAAAAAGACTTCTTTAGGGATAAATTAGTTAGAGAAGGAAAACGAAACTCTGAATATGAGATCAATATTATGTGGAATGAGATGGCTGACTGTATTAAGAAAGTGGCAAAAGAAGTTTTAGGAAAATCTAGAGGGAAAAGAAATTCTGATAAGGAAACTTGGTGGTGGAGTTATGTGGTTCAGAAGGATATTAACGAAAAACTATCATGTTATAACTTGGAAGTGTAATAAAAATGATCAAAACTTAGAAGAATATAAAAAAGTTAAGAAAAACGCTAAACAAATCGTAAGGCCAAACTTAAGACAAATGATAACCTATATAGTATAATAAAAACGAAAAAAAGGTGAAAATATGTCTTCAAATTAGCAAATATGAGAGAGAAAAAGTGTATGGATCTAGATCATATTAATACATTAAGAGTAACGATCAAAGTGTCTTGGTGAAGGATGACGAGGTCAACAAAAGGGGAAGAGTTTATTTTCAAAAATTATTAAATGACGAACACAATGGGAACATAGCGGTAGAAGGAACCGTTGGCATAAATTGGAGCGGAGGTCATAGATACATTTGTAGGACTAGGATATCAGAAGTGAAAGAAGCTTTGAAAAGGATGAAGATAAGAAAGGCTTTAGGACTAGACAGTATCCCGATGGAGGTTTGGAAGTGCATGGGGAAGATTGGCACTGACTGGCTGACCAAGTTGTTCAACAAGATGTTCAGAACAAAGAAAATATTAAAAGAATGGAGGAATAGTATTGTAGTACCTATTTACAAGGATAAAGGAAACATACAGAATTGTACGAACTATCGAGGGTCAAACTTATGAGCCACACTATGAAGCTTTGGGAAAGAGTGATTGAGCAGTGACTAAGCTTTGGGAAAAGTATTGTGGTACCTATTTACAAGAATAAAGGAGACATACAGAATTGTACGAACTATCGAGGGCTCAAACTTATGAGTCACACTATGAAGCTTTGGGAAAAAGTGATTGACCAGTGATTAAGGCATGAAATGAGTGTATCAGAAAACTAATTCAGTTTTATGCTAGAGAGGTCAACAATCAAGGCTATTTTCCTACTTAGGCAACTAATTGAAAAGTTTAAGGCAAAGGGAAAAGACCTCCACATGATCTTTATTAATCTAAAGAAAGCTTATGATAGAGTACCTCGATATTTGATTTGGTGGGTTTTGAAAAAGAAATGAGTCTCTAGACAATAGATCGGCTCGGTGAGAGATATGTACGATGGAGCGCTAACTAGCGTACAAACAACTGTGGAGAGACAAGTGAGTTCTCAATGACAATAGGTCTACATTAGGGGTCGGCATTGAGCTCATACCTCTTTGTCTTAGTTATGGAAGACTTAACTAGGCACTTACAAGATGAGGTACCGTGGTGCATGTAGTTCGCAGATGACATAGTTTTGATTGATGAGACTCGAAACGGCAACAATACAAAGTTAGAACTTTGGAGGGATGCTCTAGAATCTAAAGGTTTTAAAATTATCCGGACTAAGACAGAATATATGGAATGCAAGTTTATTAATAATAGGAGTAGAGACAAGGAAGTAGTTAAGATTAACTGTCAAGAAATACCCAAAAGAGCGCACTTTTGATATCTTGGGTCTATAATCTAGGAAAATGGAGAGATTGGAGAAGATGTCACACATAAAATTTTTCATAAAATTTATGTAAAATTTTATGAAGTTGAAAGGCAAGTTCTATAAGACAACTATGAGACCAGCTTTGCTCTATGGGGTTGAATGTTGGGCAGTTAAAAAACAATACCCTCATAGAATGAGTACAACAGAGATGAGGATGTTGAGATGGATGAGTGGCAGACAAGAAGGGATAGAATTTGAAATGAATACATTTGAGAAAATTTAGGTGTGGCACCAATAAGCAATAAGATGGGAGAGAGTAGACTTAGGTGGGTCGGCCATGTGTGGCATAGACTCAGGACAAAACCTATTAGGAGGTGCGAGTTAATTAAAGTAGAAGGCTCAAAAAAGGCAAGGGGTAAGCCCAAAATGACATGGTTGGAAGTAGTGAGAAAAGATATGGGATCTTATGACCTCACTGAAGGTATGACCTTTAATAAAGCAGAATGATAGACTAAGATTCATGTAGCCGACCCCAATTAGTTGGGAAAAAGCTTTGACGATGACGATGGCGATGATGATGGTGATGATGATCATGATGATGATGGTGCTGAGAATTTGCATGCATGCCATTTTGGCCCTATTTTCTTCCTTTTCTTTGTAACTAAATAACTTAATAAGTGGTGTTCCTTTGTAAGTTATGGTTTCATTGGTTACACAAACATGGATAGAATAACAAGGAAATCTTAAAATTGGAAGTTCTTCAATGGAAAGCAATGTTCTAAAACTCGGCTCGGGCCTTGGACTCGGTTGTGCCCCGAGCTGAGTTACTCAGCCTAATCTGAGTGGACCCGGTTGAGTCCTACACAATATCAATATAGGCCTAAAAATCCAAGAAGATTTATTAAAAAAAAATTATAAAAACAATTAAAATAATGGAAATCATTAAAAGTTACTGAAAAGATTATATAAAAGATGGATTATCGGAGAAATTGATTTATACCTTGAAATATTTTAGAAAAAACAAAAACAAAAATAAAAAATAAAACAAATCAAAGCATATAATAAGAAAGTTCACAAATCCTCATAAAACCTAAAAGTATATAGAAACATATGTCTAAATCATATACTAGCATTTTAAACCAAAAATTGTTATCTTTTAAGGGTTATTAAGTCAGGTGAATTTTTTTTTTGGGTAGATAAGTGGGGAATACAGACCCCTACCCGTTTTTAGAAATAATTAGCGGTTTTCGAATGGGTCAGTGGGAATGAAAACCTAGACCGGTAGCTAAGGCTCAAATGGTGCTACTACCAAGACGTCAACCCCATTCCCATTAAGTTGCGTGAGTTTGGCACATAAACTCGCAGTACTCGGTCGAGTCCGAGCTAACTCAGTCCAGTCCCTGAACACTGATAGAAAGCGATATACCTTTTAGATGTAATTTATGGAAAGAACATGCATTTTTTTTTAGGGTAATTTAATGGGGATGACGAGCCCCTACCCGTTTTTTAAATCATTAGTGGTTTTTTAATGTGTTAGGTGCGAATGGAAGTGCAGACCTTAACTGCAGCACAAGTGGTGCTACCACCACGACCCCAACCCCATCCTCAAAGCACATGTATTTACACCACAATGTTCCTCTGCCTAAAATTTACTACTGTATAATATCTGTATGGATAACAGTGCTCAGAGGGAGAAAGTGCCCTTCAAAGATGAGCAATATTTCTACGATTTCTATATAGCCCCATTTAAGAGAACGCAGGTCCCCCATTTCACTATTTGCAAAACCTTATGTTATAGAAGCTAAGGAAACCTAGGGCATAAACCTACAATCAACTCAGAAGAAAACAAACACAGAAATGTTCAATCAAGAAGGAAGCTAGGAAGTACTTTAATCCATATACAAAATACAACCAAATCATCCATTACGTGCCACAAACAACATCAGTAACCAAAAACACTAGAGCCGCATCAAATTCTAAAACCACGAATTCAAATTGAATTCAATACTTTGAGAAACCCAGATAAGTGGTAAGCAGATTGAATTCTATGTTAAAGGAGTAAATATGTGAGAGTTAGAGAGAGAGAGAGAGAACGAGGGAGAATTTACCAGATGGGAAGAGAGAGGGGGCGAGAGGCGTTGGCCGAGAAATGCGGAAGAAGAGAGAGAAAGAGAGGTCATGGCGCACTGCAGAACAGCCATGGCTGCCATTTCGTCTGGTATCGCGACTGTTGGATAACACGGGTAACGTGTTCGAATTTTCCTGTGTTCGCTCTTTCTTTATCGATTTTTATAGAGATCATATATATACTACGCAAATATTAATCTTTTAAGGAAAAATATACATGGACGCGGTTAGCATGCGGCCAATCCCGCACATGTAGAAATGCGGTCTTGGCAATAAATATATTTTTTTAATATAATTTGATCCTAATTTTTAAATAATATATTATTTTTAACTTGGAGAACATGAATATGAAAAAAAAATTGAAAAAAATAATAATAATTATATTAATTAAACATTTGGATACAATTGTTTTTAGATGGGGTCCATCTGATGGACCACCTATTTGCATCCATCTTTAAGATGGATGCTTTATACCTCCGGACCACATATGATAGAAATGTGGTCCAACTCGTATGAAACAATGGTTCAATATATAAAAGAAAAATAAAAAAAAATAAAAAAAAAGACCATATTACACTTTCTATGCAACTTATCCCCAACCCAACTTTTTCTCTCATTTTTTTTCTCCAAAATACACTTTCAATACAAATACCCCCAACCAAATAAAAAATAAAAAAATACCTAAACTATCCTCCCTTACTTTTACCTTAACCACACCTCTCCCTTCTCTATGCCACCAAAATAGGGGCTTCAACACTGTCTAAATGCGGTCCGGTAGTAGGGTTCTGGCACTATGTAAAATGCGGTCTGGCAATAGGGCTTCGACACTGGCGCTCCGGCACTATGTAAAGTGTGATTCGGCAGTAGGGCTTTGATACTGTATAAAGTGTTCTTCGGTAATTTCAAAGGGCGGTCCGGCAATAGATGTTACTGGATTCTAGGGCTCTTGGCACTATGTAAAGCGCGGCATGGTTGTACTCAATTTCGGTTCGATAGTTGTATTAGGGCAGTCCGGCACTTATGCGCTCTGGCAATGTGAAGGTGCGCTCTAGCACTATGCTACTGGGGTCCAAAAATCAATGTCAAATCTGGAGCAAAGTGATTTTTGTGTGCAGGAAAGGCATTTCCATCTAAAAAGATATATTTTTTCCCTTAGAGGGGTATTTGCATACAAAATTTGTTTGGGGAAAAAAGTGGGAAAAAAAGTTAGGTTGGGGGTAAGTTGCATAGAAAGTGTGGTTTAGGAACTTTTTTGTTAATTTTCCCATATATAAACCCCATTTACAAGGAGGTCATAATTACGCTTGTCCATCACATTGACTAGACTCAAAGTTCAAAAAATGTTTCTCGAACTTCATAACATATCTCAAGCCATCCAATTTAAGATCTAATAGCTAGGTGTAATTATGACCTTCTTGTAATAAAGATAAATGGTGTCATTGTATATAATCCCTTATCTATGTTACAAGTAAGTGATATGTATTTTTAGTCATTAGATGCCAAATTGGATAACTTGAGATGTGTCACAAACTTCAAGATATTCTTTTGAAACTTTGAGTCAAATCAATGATAGTCTTATTTCCACCATATTTGATATCTAACAAATAAAAATAATTATAGCTCCTTATACCAAAAATAAAATGGTGTTTATGTAAACAGAAAGGCGTTTTAATGAGATCGTTTGAGGCTTTCATGGCTGCTAGCCAGGATTGAGAAGGTTGGTTTTTAGGTGAAATCCAGTAGATGACACATAGTGTGCACTTCGCACAGGTAACATTATTGTAATTTCAAAATATTATTATGTTTTCAAATTCCTCTTTTTTCAATTTGGTATTTAAGCCTTGTTAAAATAAAAAATGGAAAGAGTATATAATGAAATAGAATGTATTATAGATGATGAAAATAATAGACATACATGTCATATAAGAATAGGATATGAAAGTTTAGTTTCTATATTTGCTGCTTTAAATTTTTTAATAGACTTATATTATGAAATAAAAAATAAAGTTAAAACCCTAGAAAATAAGATAGAAAAGATAGAAAAAATACAATTAGAAGTAGGGCAATAGAAAACACAGATCTTGCAGAGGAAACTAAAGATCTTTTAATAAATACAAAATAAGTTTCGTTAGAATATATAGATCGAGGAAATATAAGACGATCAGGTTTTTATAGTACCCTATACAATTTAAAATAATTAAAAATAGTTAGATTAGGAGAAATTTATAATGAAGGATGTAGTTGGGAAAATGAGGGTGAAGATGACAATATTTACCGGTGAAAAATCCCTGAGAAAAAGAAGCTGGAAATTCATAATTTTCTCTATTTGATTTAAAAACTATAACCTCAATAGAAATGAGTGAAGGGATTTCAAAGGTATCAGAAAATAATGAAAAAAGTTTAATGATTTCAACGCTTGATAGCAAAAAAATAAAAAAATTATAGGAGTCAAGGACGTAAGAGCATATAATTTCATCAGTGTCATCAAGCGTCAACATAATTTATGAGTCTTGATGGTATCACCGTCTCATCATGGGTTGGACAGAGGAAGGAGTGGATCCCAGCCAGCAATTCATTCACTAATTTTGTTATTTAAGAAATCTCTTATATTTAAAACAATTATCATAAATATACCCTAATCTGCCTTTATTTTGAATCTTGAAGGTTCAAATTTTAACTTTAAGATCAAAGTATCGGTAAGTCTTTGTCATAACCTTAAATCAGATGTTCACATTTTGAATTTGTAATCAAAAGAAACTTCAAAGCTTGAAGAATCGAAATCAACCCTATTCTTGAAGTGCAGCCCCCTTGAATTGTTTCAAAAAAATTGAAATATCTGAAGTTTAGCTTAAAAAATAAATTCGGACTTTTAACATCCAAAGTTTGTACATCATTTAGCCCGCGATATGTTTTGGGAATAAGTTAGAAAGTCAAGGTCCAAGATTTGTTTATGGAATAAATTCGGTCCTTGAAGGGCTATGAAAACACTTATAATTGCAATGATACACAAGGTAAGCTTTGACCCTTGAATGTCCGAAATAAGGTGATAAAAAAAGAGGGTAAGAAAATAAGATAAATTCTCTTCATTTAAATATCCCAAGTGTTTAGGAATTGATGGCTTGAAAAACTGTAACCGATGAGTTACTCTCCTGTTTTGTGGGAATTAGTATTTTTAGAAGTTAAAATTTTTTCAATAAGTAGGAAACATGAGAGAATAAAGCATCACAATGCTTACTTTTAAATATAGATCCATTAACTCTCTCCTCTTCAATGTGGGACAAAAAACCCACAACTTTTTCTCTCTAATAAAACCTCTTGAAGAATATAGTTTCTCTAACATACTTAAACGAGTTAGTCAAAAGAACAGTATTAAAAAAGAACCAACTATTGTTGAACTAAAACACGAAATTAATGAAGTAAAATCTAAACTAACAAAGTTAAAAAATAGAATTAATTCATTAGAATTAACCGAATTAACAGATAATCCTTCTGAAGATGAAGAAGAAATAGAATTTGCTAACCTATTACATAACATTGAAGATAACCTGAATCCTCTAAACAGGAACCCCAATTGAATTTAATTAACAAAATACTAAACCAAAAATGGTATACATTAGTTAAAATAATAGTCCAGAAAGAATATAATTTCCAAACCTTAGCCTGAATAGACTCAGGTGCTGATTTAAATTGTATAAATGAAGGATTAGTCCCCACAAAATATTTTCATAAAACAACACAAATATTAAATACAGCAAATGGAAGTAAATTAAAAATAAATTATAAATTATCTAATGCTGCTATATGTAATAATGGTATTTGCTTAGAACTACCATTTATTATGGTAAAAGGACTAAACATAGCTGTTTTAGGAACCCCATTTATCAGTATGTTATATCATATTATTATATGCCATACTGGATTAGAATCAACAATAGAAGGAATAAAAGTTAAATTTAAATTTATTGATATACCAAAAATAAAAGAAATAAATAATGTAAAACAAAACATACAAAACAAAGAAACTTTCTTATATCAACTAAAAGCTGAAATAAAATATAAAACAATTGAAGAACAGTTGTTACTACCTGAAATTAAAAAAACGATAAGTCAAATCAAACAGCAAATAGAAAAAGAAATCTGTAGCGAATTACCTACTGCTTTTTGGCATCGACATAAACATATAGTATCACTACCATATGAAGAAAACGTTTGTTGAATCTAAAATACCAACTAAAGCCCGACCAATTCAAATGAATACAAGAATGTTAGAAATATGTAAAAACGAAATAGATTCTCTCGTAGCTAAAGGATTAATAAGGCCTAGCTCATCACGATGGAGCTGTCCCGCCTTCTACGTAGAAAATAATGCCGAAAAGGAACGAGGAGTTCCCAGACTAGTCATCAATTATAAACCACTAAACAAAGTTTTAAAATGGATTCTATATCCAATTTCAAATAAAAAAGATTTATTAGATAGACTTCTAAATGCCTACATTTTTTCAAAATTTGATTTAAAATCAAGATATTGGCAGATACAAATTAATGAAAAGGACCGATATAAAACGGCATTTAATGTTCCCTTCGGACAATATGAATGAAACGTTATGCCATTTGAATTAAAAAATGCCCCATCTGAATTCTAGAAAATCATGAATGATATATTTAATCTCTATCTAAAATTTATGATAGTCTACAGTGACGTTGTTCTTATTTTTCTACTGACATACATCAGCATTTTAAACATTTAACTATATTCCTTAATACTGTAAAAGCTGCAGGACTTGTAGTATCTGCTAAAAAATTTGCTCTTTGTCAAACAAAAATTCGATTCTTAGGACATAATATATTCCAAGGTGCGATCATTCCCATTGATTGAGCTATTGAATTTTCTAATAAATTTCATGATGTAATCTTGCCAAAAGTCGAATTACAACGCTTTTTAGGATGTTTAAATTATATAACTGACTTTATTCAAGACTTTGTCATTATTGCCAAACCATTATTTGATCGACTAAAGAAGAATCCTCCAAGATGGACGGATCAACATACTAATGCTATTCGAATCCTAAAAAGTAAATCAAAAGAACTACCTTGCTTAGTTCTATCCGACCCTACTGCATTTAAGATTATTGAATGTGATGCTTCAGAACTTGGTTTAGGTGGAATTCTTAAACAACGAATTAACAATAAAGAATAACTAGTAAGATACACGTCTAAAGCATGGAACTCTGCACAACAAAATTACTCGACTATTAAAAAATAAATTTTAGCTATTGTTCATTGTGTGAATAAATTTCAAAGTGATATTCTTAATACTTCTTTTCTTATTCGAACAGACTGTAAGTCTGCTAAAGATATCTTGTAAAAAGATGTTTAAAATCTTATTTCCAAACAAATTTTTGCTCGTTGGCAAGTTATTTTATCTGCCTTTGATTTTCCTATTGAACATCTTCACGGCTCTACTAAAGCTCTTCCTGATTTCCTCATCCATGAATTTTTGCAGGGGGAGTCCCGATCTACCACCAAAGTTTGAGTTTGAGGAAACCTTATTAACAATACAGTTATTCAATATGAATATTAATAATACTCAATGACCAGGAAAGAATCTAAAGGCTCTAATGGATCTTGTCCCTATAATAACACCTGGATCACCTATATCTATGCACCCACATTTATCACCAGCCAGATCTCTTAATTATCCTGAACAGTCTACCCAAATTCCAAGTCCAATATTTACTCCTGTACCTAACCAAACTAAACCAACCAGTTCTACCTCACAAAAGGCAGTTTTTGAAGAAACAATCTTTTTAATAGATATTACTATTGATGATAAGCATATCCATGTAGACCCAAATAAGTTGGCACCTTTGTATCTCTAAAATCATCTTAATCCCTCTAATGGAAACAAAACCCGAGAATGGTATGAAACCGTTCTCATGGAAACAAGCTCTATATCCCTTGTTCATTTCTTTAATCCTACTAGTAAAGTTATTTCTTACTCTAAGATACTGGTAAATAAAATATTATCGTATGAAGATTGGGGATGTACCCCAACGCAAGGAAAAGAGCTGCAAGCACAAGAATTTCAATACAAATCTTATAGATATACATAATATATGGATGCTTGGCACAAAATATTTGCCTATCAAAATATGAATAATTCTCATACATGATATATACAATTTAAGATGCCTATTCTTGAAAGATTCCCAAGTTGGTTTAGAAATTGGTTCTTAATATGGGGTTCAGGAACCTAAAAATTACCTGATGCATTTAAAAATGCTCAGGCTAAATTCACTGAATATAATAGTATAGATACTGATATAGCTTATCATTTATATTTTATGGCAATACACCAAATACCTTGGATCCTCAAATTGGAATACGAGATCTCAGAAAATACCAGTAATAATTATGAGTATATCCCTCGATTGGGAAAACGAATATTTCTGAAATGGTGGGATGTATTCAGCATGGACCCGAACTCAATCAGACTGAAACGAATCCCTCCTTCTCCTACAGAATATCAGACTAATAATACTTTTGAATTTGACCCAAATAAATTCGTTGAATATATCAGACAAATGCGTAAGCAAAACCCAAGAGCAACAAAAGAAGAACTTGAAACCCAACTGTTAAGAATAATTGAAGAAGAAGCTTCCGATGCCACCTCTTAGCCAGAATCAATAGAAGATGAGTTCAGCCAAAGGCCCGAATAAAGCTACTGATAGTCTTGTTTATATCCTGTGCAAAGACTTGCTACTGATAGTCTTGTCCTGTACAACGATTCTCTAAGATGTTATCCTATACAAAGATGATTCTGCCACCTCAAAAGATACTGCTCCTGCCACCTCAAAAGATGTTGTCACCTCAAAATGCTGTCACCGTACAAGAAAACGACAAAAGAAAACTGTTGAAGATGCTGCCACCGTACAAGAAAACGACAAAAGAAAACTGTTGAAGATACCACTGACCGACAAAAGACACTGTGCAAAATACCTTTGCTTTTTAACTTTTTACTTTATGTCAGGTCTAGCTTTTCTTTACGTCTTCTCTTCCTTTTTTATCTCATCTTTCCTACTTTACGTCACATCTCTTCTTTTTCTTTATCTTAACGAATCTTCCACGTCAGCCTCTCCATGTCTATCTCAACTTTATGTCACCTCCCTGTTTCTTTGAGCCTCATCAAATCTTCCACCTCAGCTGCTCCGCTCCTCTATAAAAGCTCCTCAAACCTTCATCCTAAGACAGGTTTAAATCTCCATCTCTGCGATCTCTTTTCTGCATTCTCCTCTCTCTTCCCTACTTACTCAACGCATTCGCCTGAAAGCTCTGCCGACTTCTCTTCTTTGAGGTAAGCTCTTATCGAGTAAGATCTTTTCATACTTCTTTTGTATACAGATGTGTAATTGTAAGTCATCTTTTAATATTTCTTTTGTTTATATGATGAACACATATATGTGATTGTAATTTACATAAAGTACCATCGTTCTGTCCGGACGAAGTGGCACTCATTTGTAAATTGTAAGTGATTTGTTATTAGTCATCCTTGTTCATGTACCTATTTGAACTTTGTGAAATAAAGCTTCTTTATATGCAGTTTAAATTAATTTTTAGCATAAAAATTCGAAACAGTATTCACACTACTTGGATTATAGTAGACATCTCTGTAATTTCTCTTATCATCATTTTATGCTGCTTTTTATATTATACCACTCTTTTACGTTCTCTACTAGACTATACTACAGTATTTTCAATATTATTAAGATAATTTAGTGAATTTAGATCTTGGCGTGTTATAAGTATAAATTTGTATAATTATTTTGTTCAACCAAGTGGGGTAATAATTCTATTGTAAGATAATTTTCTCCAGGAAGTGTTTTATATGGAGTAGCTAGAGTTTTTAATTCTTGTTTTTTATCTATTATTATTATACTTTCTTCGGGAGGATGAATATTTAAAATGTTTAAAATGCTGATGTATGTCAGTAGAAAAAATAAGAACATCGTCAATGTAGACTATCATAAATTTTAGATAGGGATTAAATATATCATTCATGATTTTCTGGAATTCAAATGGGGCATTTTTTAATCCAAATGGCATAACGTTCCATTCATATTGTCCGAAGGGAACATCAAATGCCGTTTTATATCAGTCCTTTTCATTAATTTGTATCTGCCAATATCCTGATTTTAAACCAAATTTTGAAAAAATGCAGGCATTTAGAAGTCTATCTAATAAATCTTTTTTATTTGGAATTGGATATCGAATCCATTTTAAAACTTTGTTTAGTGGTTTATAATTGATGACTAGTCTGGGAACTCCTCGTTCTTTTTCGGCATTATTTTCTACATAGAAGGCGGCACAGCTCCATGGTGATGAGCTAGGCCTTATTAATCCTTTAGCTACGAGAGAATCTATTTCGTTTTACATTTTTCTAACATTCTTGTATTCATTTGAATTGGTCGGGCTTTAGTTGGTATTTTAGATTCAGAAAAGTTTTCTTCATATGATAGTGATACTATATGTTTATGTCGATTCTAAAAAGCAATAGGTAATTCGCTACAGATTTCTTTTTCTATTTGCTGTTTGATTTGACTTAGCGTGTTTTGAATTTCAGGTAGTAACAACTGTTCTTTAATTGTTTTATATTTTATTTCAGCTTTTAATTGATATAAGAAAGTTTCTTTGTTTTGTATGTTTTGTTTTACAGTATTTATTTCTTTTATTTTTGGTTTATCAATAAATTCAAATTTAACTTTTATTCTTTCTATTGTTGATTCTAATCCAGTATGGTCTATAATAATAGAATATAACATACTGATAAATGGGGTTCCTAAAATAACAGCTTGGTTTAGTCCTTTTACCATAATAAATGGTAGTTCTAAGCAAATACCATTATTACATAGAGCAGCATTAGATAATTTATAATTTATTTTTAATTTACTTCCATCAGCTGTATTTAATATCTGTGTTGGTTTATGAAAATATTTTGTGGGGACTAATCCTTCATTTAAACAATTTAAATCAGTACTTGAGTCTACTAAGGTTAAGGTTTGGAAATTATATTCTTTCTGGACTATTATTTTAACTAATGTATACCATTTTTGGTTTAGTATTTTGTTAATTAAATTCAATTGAGGTTCCTGTTTAGAGGATTCAGGTTTATCTTCAATGTTATGTAATAGGTTAGCAAATTCTATTTCTTCTTCATCTTCAGAAAGATTATCTGTTAATTTGGTTAATTCTAATAATTTAATTCTATTTTTTAACTTTGTTAGTTCAGATTTTACTTCATGAATTTCGTGTTTTTGTTCAGCAATAGTTGGTTCTTTTTTAATACTGTTCTTTTGACTAACTCATTTAAGTATGTTAGAGAAACTATATTCTTCAGGAGGTTTTATTAATAGTGTTGGTTTATTACGTGTTTTTGCGAATTGAATATATTGACTAATTATTGTTCTTTTCTCTTCAGGGTCAGAAATTTTATCTATAATTTCAAGAATTAAAGTATATTCTTTGGTAAGAGTATTACAAGAACAGTTCATATCTTTTTCAGAAGAAGAAAAGTTTTCATATAAAAAGTCGTTATCTTTTAGTAATTCTATATTTGATTCTTCCTCATCAGTACTAGTAGTATAGTCGGAAGACGTTGTACTGAATTCCTTTTCATTGAGCTGAATTATTTCATATAATTGATTTCGTATAGTTTCATCTAATATAAGGGAGTCTATCTTTTTCTTAACATTACATTTATTTTTATAGTGTCCTAATTTTTCACATTTATAACACCTAGGTACTTTTCTTTTATATCTTTTTCTTTCTTTGGGTTTTTTCTCGTGTTTTTCGTCTTTATATTTAGGTTTCCTTTTATGATAGAGTTTTTTGTATGATTTTTGTTTTTTTTCTAGTTTTCTATGTTTATGAAGTTTATTCTGAGAAAGATTTAAACTATATCCGAATTGTTCACAAAAGTCTCCTAGTTCTTTTTTGCCGTCATTTTGTGTTTATCAAGTTGTTTTTTCAATTTTAGATCGGTGTAGAGAGATAACCCTTCTGCACATATTTCGGCTGATAATTCTCCTAAAGTAAAGAGAGAATAGGGAATAATACCCTCATGTTTGGTTTTTAGGCGATTACGAACTTTTTCAGCAAACAAATAGAGAAGACCAGAGATGAATTTTTCATTCCAATGATCTGCACTACTATCCTCACGTATTAAGAGACGAGAAAAGAAAACATCTTTATACCATTTATAGTGGGAAAGAGTTGGACAGCGAAGATTATTTAGCAAGTCTTCGGATCGGGCTTCTAGTAAAGCAGTACTTCCGACAAAGTGGAGGGTAATTGTATATATTAACATATTAACTGCCTCACTTTCTTATTGTAAGATATCATGATTAGCTTCATTTTTAATATAAGATTGTTTGGTGGCAGTTAAAATTTATTGTTTTGATATGTCAGTAAGGTGGAAATCCCACCATCCTCTGAGCCAACCAGTAAAGCCACAAATAATAGCTTTGGCTACATCTTGATCATGGGCCCCAAAGACTTTGCATGCAGTGGCATTCATAGTCATATGTTTCATTGTACCTAGAATTTGGTGGTCAGACATTCTATCTATATTCCAGTTAACAATTGTTCGTCCGGAATATGAAAGAGAATGGGATACAAGATCTTCTTCAAATTGTATATCGACTGGAGTAGGTCTTGTATGATACATTCTAGATAGGGATACTGATCGCCATTTTTTACCATAATATATTCGATTAATATTAGTTTCTTGAGATGATTGTGTAAAAGCATCTTTAATATTTGTAATATTATTTGCTATTTTTGGTTTTTCATGTAACATCATGGCTGATGGTTCCGTTATTTTTATTGCTGTTTATACTTTAGTTTTAGCTTTATCTTTTAGTTCAAGTTGGGCTAATTTATTAATTAATTGTTGCATTAGGTCAGAGGGTTCTTCTTTTATTTGAAATCTTTCTCTGTTAATTTGAGGATGAGGTTTGAATAATATTGCTTTTTTCTTTTCTTCTAGTTTTTCTTGTGGTTGTCGTATACTGTTTTCTATTCTTGTTGTTTGTTTACCTTTAGTTTGTAAGTATAAATTTGTATAATTATTTTGTTCAACCAAGTGGGGTAATAATTCTATTTTAAGATAATTTTTTCCAGGAAGTGTTTTATATGGAGTAGCTAGAGTTTCTAATTCCTGTTTTTTATCTATTATTTTTATACTTTCTTGGGGAGGATGAATACTACGAATATGTTTTTGTTGACTTGTATTATGTGTCATATTGATTTTCAAGAGTATGTAGTTTGAATTCAGGGATTTTTATTCCTTTTAATAATAATGTCGTTTTAAGCCATTCAAAAAATCTTAAGGTTATTTTTTCTTTTTTCAAAAATTTATTATATCTTTTATGAGTCATTTGTATTAATTCTTTTGAAAAAGTTGTTAAATACCACTCTCGAAAATCTTTATTAGTTTCACTTACATAGTCTTGTTTTATGTAATTTATATTTACTTTATTTTCTTTTTGTAATGTTAATAATTGAAAATCGGTGTCTGGTGATTCATTATAGATTGGTTGATATACTGGTTTAAGTATATTGTCCTGAGTTTTTACTAGTCCTTGTATTTCAGGTTCCGAAGACGAAGAGGTTTCTGGTCTGGTGATGCTAGACACAGACTTTCGTGAGGCTAGGAAGGTTGATGGTAACAATTGTCTAGGTGATGGAAGATAAGTATCATCAGTACTAATGACAAAAGGAGATCGTTTATTAAATTGTATTTCTATTTCGCCATCTATATGTTCAATTATTTGATTTGGAATATTATTTTTTGGAGTTTTTATTGAATGATTCGATGTTTGAATCTTCCATTCTTGTGGGAGTTTTATTTGAGACTATTGTATTGTTTTAGGAATTATAATATTTGATCGTTTAGAGTTTGTTTGAAAGAAAGTTGTTTGTCCTTTTGTATCTATTTGTATAACATTAGGATGTAAAGTAGTCAGTACTTTATAATAGATTCGATATACTATAGCTATATTTTGAGATCCTTGTAACATATCAAAACCTTGTGTTTTAATATTTAAAGTTAATACTTTAAGTTAATTAGGGTCTTGTAAAGAGATGGCATAATTTAGAAAACAATTAAAATAAATTGGTCCATTATATAAACTTGACTCAATTATTCCTAAGAGTGAATCTGAAAAATTATTATGCCTTTCATCTCGTAAGCATAATAAAATGGAAGTATTTAATCCTAATCTAGTTAAAGGTTTTTCAGCTACTTGTATCAATCCTATATGAAGATATTGATATTCTTTATTTTTATAGGATTGTAATATTTTATTTGTTAATAATTGTTGTTTTTCTTGTTCCTCTTGAACAGGTAAACTTTGTTCTACTGTTTTAATAGCGTAGCCTATTTTTAAATTAAAATTTCCTTTTTTATAAATATCTGAAATTGGGACTTTTGGTATGTTTCAATTTTGGATGTGTTGTTCAACATTATCTATAACTACTTCTTCATTATTTTTTACCCTTAGCGTATTTTTTGAGGATGAGAGTGTTTTAGTAGATAAGGTTTTAATAAAAATTTTCATTTATTGGTACGGATAATGACTTTGGTCAACCTCTTACGTCTGAATGACCTGGACGGCTTTTCTTTGCCTAAATGGTCTTGAGGACTGGGTGACAATGAGTCTTAACTCTCAGACTACCGTATAAATAGCTAATTTTATTACAATTTTATCATCTAAAAGACTATCGGCCGCAAAAAGTAGGCTAATTGTAGTAGTACTGGCTCTGATTCCAATAACACGCCAAGATCTAAATTCACTAAATTATCTTAATAACATTGAAAATTCTGTAGTATAGTCTAGTAGAGAACGCAAAAGCGTAGTATAATATAAAAAGCAGCACAGAATGATGATAAGAAAAATTACAGAGTTGTCTACTATAATTCAAGTAGTGTGAATACTGTTTCAAATTTTTATGCTAAAAATTAATATGAATTGCATATAAAACAAGCTTTATTTCACAAAGTTCAAATAGGTACAGGAACAAGGATGACTTATAACAAATCACTTACAATTTACAAATGCAATAACTTGAAAAGAATGCCCATTCGTCCGGACAGAACGAAGGTACTTTATGTAAATTACAATCACACATTTGTGTTCATTGTATAAACAAAAGAAATATGAAAAGATGACTTACAATCACACATCTGTATACAAAAGAAGTATGAAAAGATCTTACTCGATAAGAGCTTGCCTCAAAGAAGAGAAGTCGGCAGAGCTTTCAGGAGAATGCATTGAGTAAGTAGGGAAGAGAGAGGAGATTGCAGAAAAGAGATCGCTGAGATGGAGATTTCGACCTGTCTTCGAATGAAGGTTTGAGGGGCTTTTATAGAGCAGCGGAGCAGCTGAGGTGGAAGATTCGATGAGGCTCAAAGAAACAAGGAGGTGACATAAAGTTGAGATAGACATGGAGAGGCTGAACTAGAAGATTCGTTAAGATAAAGAAAAAGAAGAGATGTGACGTAGAGTAGGAAAGATGCGATAGAAAAAGAAGAGAAGACGTAAAGAAAAGCTAGACCTGACATAAAGCAAAAAGTTAAAAAGCAAAGGTATTTTGCACAGTATCTTTTGTCGGTCGGTGGTATCTTCAACAGTTTTCTTTTGTCGTTTTCTTGTACGGTGGCAGCATCTTCAACAGTTTTCTTTTGTCGTTTTCTTGTATGGTGACAACATTTTGAGGTGACAGCATCTTTTGAGGTGGCAGGAGCAGTATCTTTTGAGGTGGCAGGAGCATCTTTATATAGAATAACATCTTAGAGAATCATTGTACATGACAAGACTATCAGTAGCAAATCTTTGTAGCTTTATTCGGGCCTTTGGTTGAACTCGTCTTCTATTGGTTCGGGCTGAGAGGTAGCATCAGAAGCTTTTTCTTCAATTATTTTTAACAGTTGGGTTCAAGTTCTTCTTTTGTTGCTCTTGGGTTTTGCTTACGCATTTGTCTGATATATTCAACGAATTTATTTGGGTCAAATTCAGGAGTATTATTAGTCTGATATTCGGTAGGAGAAGGAGGGATTTGTTTCAGTCTGATTGAGTTCGGGTCCATGCTGAATACATCCCACCATTTGACGAATATTCGTTTTCCCAATCGAGGGATATACTCATAATTATTACTGGTATTTTTTGAGATCCCGTATTCCCATTTGAGGATCCAAGGTATTTGGTGTATTGTCATAAAATATAAATGATAATCTATACCAGTATCTATACTATTATATTCAACGAATTTAGCCTAAGCATATTTAAATGCATCAGGTAATATTTGGGTTCCTAAACCCCATATTAAGAACCAATTTCTAAACCAACTCTGGAATCTTTCAAGAATAGGCATTTTAAATTGTATATACCATATATGAGAATTATTTATATTTTGATAGGCAAATATTTTGTGCCAAGCATCCATATATTATGTATATCTATAAGATTTGTATTGAAATTCTTGTGCTTGCAGCTTTTTATCTTGCGTTGGGGTACATCCCCAATCTTCATGCGCTAATATTTTCTTTATCTGTATCTTAGAGTATGAAATAACTTTTGTAGTAGGATTAAAGAAATGAACAAGGGATATAGAGCCTGTTTCTATAAGAAATGTTTCATATCATTCTCGGGTTTTGTTTCCATTAGAGGGATTTAGATGATTTTGGAGATACAAAGGCGCCAGCTTATTTGAGTCTATATGGATATGCTTATCATCAATAATAATATCTATTAAAAATGCTGTTTTTTCAAAAACTGCCTTTCGTGAGGTAGAACTGGTTGGTTTATTTTGGTTAGGTACAGGAGTAAACATTGGACTTGGAATTCAGGATAATTAAGAGATCTGGCTGGTGATAAAGGTGGGTGCATAGATATAGGTGATCCAGGTGTTACTATAGGGACAAGATCCATTAGAGTCTTTAGATTCTTTCATGGTCGTTGAGTATTATTAATATTCATATTGAATAGCTATATTGCTAATGAGGTTTTCTCAAGATCGAGACTCCCCCTGCAAAAATTCATGGGTGTGGGATTTGACTTTTTTAGAGATCAGTGCCACATTTAATGGTGATCCTTTGTGTCCTACATACATGGGTGTGGAAGGGTCTTATAGGATCATTACTCACACACACACACACACACACATATATATATATATATATATATTAATTTATGTAAATTTTTTAAGCTCTCCTCTAAACCCCACCACCGCAAACCCTTATTTTATTTTATTTGTTTTTAATATTTATTGGATTACCAATTCATATCAATGTAGATCGGATTTGGGTCCCCAATCCAACATTTCTTTGGCAAATATGTTAATTATAAATTCTCATTTTATTCATTGTTTTTATATTTTTCTATATCATTATGGGCAATGTTAAGTCCCTTAATATATAAAAATGTCTTTGTTGTGTCACGAGATCTTGCATGGTGTATCATGGCGTTAACTGCATGATATAGTCACTGTCATCGAACCATGAACTACCTGAGATGCACACTTCTAATTGCATGAGTATATACTGTAGAACAATACCCCCATAGTAGAAGTTCCATATATGAAATACAATAAGCTTCTTTGGTTCGTCTGTAGATTCTTAGATATATCGGTCCAAACTGCCGGACCATTAGAGTGATTGGGTCCCGTTCTAGAAAGAAATGAAACAAAAAGGCAAAAATTCAACACAAGTATTGCTTATATGAAATAAATGCACAAAGCAAATCAAAATGGAGGGAAAAACTTTGTATAGAGCTGAGGCTCTAAACAATCAAATTAGAGCCCACCTCAAATATTTCACTAGAAGATATTGTTTTGATGTTCAAATATCCGCAAATTGATTATATCAATATCAAATGCATGGATATGAGGAAAAAATGAATTTCAATTTTTGGAAATAGTCCACCTTGTAACACATTTTTGGAGTGTCAATTTTCAAGATTTTCAAATTTTCATAGATCTGCTTGATCTATACTATTTTTCAAGCTTTAAATTTTGGAATTAAAGACGAAAGTATATTTTAAGGCTATCACAAAGATTTTCAACATTGAAACCACATTTCTTGACACTATTTGAAGGCGCGCTTTACTTTGATTGTTTAGAGCCTGGGCCCTATACAAACCGCACCCAAAATGGAGACTAGAGTTATTTATGGCAGGATCAACAAGCTGATGAGGTCTCTCAAGATCGATATGATCACTTTCTTGATGCCATGGTTCTTCCTTGGAGGCAAGACTTGTTATGGATCTTTGTGATTCTCTTATGCACAATATAGATTTTCCAAAATATTTACTTTCTAAACTTTCCAAAATTCATCTTTAAATATTCTATCGGTCGAAAAAGAATCTCTACTCAACTTACTAAAGATCATTTCAAATCTTATAAAACTTTTAGAAGATCAATGTGTACATCACATACTCGAAATCATTTTAATCAAATAAAATCTTCTAGAAGACAAATCTCTACACACTAACTAAAAATATTTCGGTTAAATAAAATCTTCTAAAAGATAAATCCCTAAAACTAGCTAAAAATCATTTCAATCCAATTCAACCTTCTAAAAGGCTCATGTGGTGGAAGAGGAGGAGGTGGGGTGTGTGAGCCCCACCATGCTCCGGGGAGGATGACCCTCCCACACATGGGCCCTTGGCTAATAAGCCGCATGTGGGTGCATAAAAGACATGTATCTGGCCTCCCTAAAATTTTAAAACAAAATATTTCATTCTTATTTGCTAAAGGTATTTTTTAGTTTTGATAAAAAAAACTTTTATAAAAATAAATATTTTGATGTAATAAACATTTCAAAACTAAATTTTGAATTAGAAATAAAAACTATTTAAAGAGAGTTGGTATCATAGTGGTAGGTTACTAAGGCACTTGACTATCTTCTCAAACTAGACCCACAGTCCTAATTCAGAGGGGATTCATGCTTTGGTCCATCAATTTTGTCTAATAGATAGAGGGACTACAAAATCAGTCCATGGATAACAAGTTCCCCCTAAGAAAGGTCATGCCTTGATGGACATGGATACACATGCTAATATAAATAGAGGGATTACAAAACCAGCTTGTGGATTACTAGTTTCCCCTAAAGACAAATCATGTCTTGATAGACATGCACGTACCATTATGGTATAGGTATCGTCTCCATATCACTTGGACATTTTTGACCCATTGTTGGGGTTTTGTTGTCTTTAAAGGCTTTGTGAGCATATAGAAATAAATGTTTTATAGTGGATATTTGCACTTCAATAGGAGCATTGGCAGATTGACCTTGAGGTTGTCCAAAAATCCTAACCCTTGGGCATAGATGCTATCATCGATAATTTCAGTGAGTCATCTCTTATTAAGCTCATAAAGATATCCAAGAATGATGATGAGAACTAGGAAGCCGTTAGGATTCTTGTGTGCAATTGCAAACATGATATTTACATATGACAACACTGCATTCTAGGAACTAACCATAGGGAGAGGGAACCATGTATATGTACATAAGAGAGTGTCTCCCTTACACTATAATGGCATGTGCTTGTGTGGTGTATAAAAGAATATTTCCCGTGCACTATAGCGATATGTGCATGTGTACATCCTTATAGATATGACTTGTTCTTGGGGGGGGTGTGGTGCAGACTTGAAATGCACATGCTAGATCTATGGTTTTGCCATTTATTAGCCAGGTTTTCTAAACCAATCATGAGCCCCTGCAATGGATTGTAGTTTTGTTCTATTGGATTGGTTTGAGAAGATGGTCGTGAATCACAGATTATAGCATAGGTGGAGTACCTCAAGTATGTCACTTATTCCTGACCTGTTGGTACTTGTGTATATCTTGAAAATTTGAAAATATCAAAAATATTATTTTTCAACGTTATGTATGATTTTGTGATTTTTAGTTTCTTTCAAAATTTTAATAATTTTAGTTTTACACAAAAAACCCAAAAAAGTATTTTTAAAATTTTCAAAATTTTATTGGGCCATAGTGGGACCCTCATGGGCGACCAACATCCCAGCCCACTACTTTAGGGGGACCCTCATGGGGGGTGGATGTGGGCCCCACTAGGTCTACACGTCCAACCCTAGTGCCTAACACCCGATGATATTTTGTTCTTCGTGAAGGACTAAAACCTTAAAAAGGAAATCTTTCAAAAGAGTATATTGATTTAGCTGGTTATGTTTTAAAAAAATTAGTTGGAATTAGACCTTTTACTTTGGCTTCAAATTTAATGGAATTAAAAATGTTTTCTATGAAAAAAAGTCCTAATTGTGTTTGGACTATGAAGGTCTAATCCTAATCTAAGTAGAAATGGTTATTGGTCAAGAATATGAGAGATAATGGTTCTAAAATTTCTCCTTAATCTTGGTAATGATCTATAGATTGGATGACTCATACTTAATTCTCTCTTAAAGTCACATAATACCTAGAATACCTTGGTCAAATTTCAATCCTATTAGAAGTTGGCGTATTCCAAGCCATGAGGCCATATATATAAAGGGGCTAATCCCCTCCATTCCATTATTTAGTTTTCTAGCCTCTCTCTCCTATCATCTCTCTCCTCAACACGACTCCCTCTCATCATTCTCTTCATTTAATTATCGTATGCAATGTGACCAAGCCTCTTATACCAAATACTAAAACACTCACTATAGTAAATGACCTTGCCATTCTAGTATCAACATAAAGCTTGTATATAATATCAATTATAGTTATTATCCCATCATTAATATAAACTTCCTCCACCCATATCAATATTAGAGAGAAAAACTACTAAGATCCCTCCCATATCTAGATCATATATATCATAAAGACTCAATGTCCCTCCAGTAGGGAGTGGAAGTTAAATGGTTTCTTCTCCAAGAAGTTAAATGGTTTCTTCTCCAAGAAGTTAAATGGATTATTCTCCAAGAATATTAGATGAGTTTCCCATAATTCATTTTGGGGCACCATCACTCTTATCAATGAAGTTTGTCATATTATCTTGGTGTTGGTAGCTCTCAAGTCCACTTATCATTCATTGGGGGAAGCTCACGATCGATGATTCATCAACCACAAAAGTGAATTCCTTGGAGTCACTTCTTTGTTTAATATGCTTCTTCTTGGTTCCTTAAAATATTTGGTAATAACACCAAATTTTCATTACAAATAAAATATTTAGAGTCTGATGACGAAAAATTGTCTTAAACTTCTTGTTAGGAAATTTCTTCTCATTCCTCGTGGTTTTTGCTAAATAAGCTTGATGTCTAACTTTCTTACTCTTCTCCCGAGCTCTACAATTTTCTTCCAATCTTAAATGCCGTCTAGGGTAGTCTAAAGTATGGATTGTACCATTGTGATGTAAATTCTTAAATATTTCCAAGAGTTTGGAATAATTTCTTTTATTTTCATAATTTGTTATTTTTTGTTTATAGCTTCGCCAATACTAGCAGTTGGCTATAATATTCATATGAATCACATCATCAAAATGTACTAACACCAATTGATTATTCATATGAATCATATCATCAAAATGTACTAACACCAATTGGTTATCCTTCATCTTCCTGTATCTTTATGCGTGGCATATTTTCCATACAACTTACACTTGGTGACATGATTATCTATGGTACGCCTCTTTTCAATAGATTGTCCATATATCTGTTGCAGTATCGTGTTTTTCAAATACCATGGGCAACCACCAGTCAAGCAATTCAAAATGGCCCCTTTACATGCAAAGTTAGCTTTACTAGTTTAGAAAGGATACTCTCAACGGTACCATTGTCAAACCTAAGCTATGAATAGCAACTGTTGGATCAAGGAAATTATAGATACTCCTCTTGACCGTAATTTCTAGGCAAGCCACCCCAATACTTTATAAATTTAAAACACCAAAACTTTATATATATATATATATATGAAAAATCTGGAGTTAGCCTATTAGCTCATATGAACATATGAGTCCAATGGTCCAAATTGAATCTGGGCCGATCTGACGATCACAGATGTCTGGTAGTGCTTGAATTTTTTTTTTTCTACATATTCAAATCACTTGAAATTTTAGGTATTTGTTCTTCTCATCAAGGCGCACCTAATAAAATTATAAAAAAAAATATTTGTGAAAAGAAAAATGATCAAAATACCCCCCCAAAACATTTCGGAGATATTTTGGTCAATTTATTTCATGTAAAATATTTTTTTGATATTTTTCGAAGATTCACCTACTTTTGATGAACACATGCCTAAAATTTCAAGTGATTTGGATTTGTAGAAAAAAAATAAAATTCAAACAATACCGGACATCCGTGATCGTTAGATCTGCCCAGATTCAATCTGG
>NW_006497436.1:1601910-1637454 GCF_000471905.2 Amborella trichopoda
ATATATATATATATATATATATATATAAGCGAAAATGAACAGTGATTTCGCTTACCCTCATCACCGTCCAAAGTTCATCGTACGGTCTCGATTATCTGGTAGTGTTTCGTTTTTCATTTTTTTTTTACAAGTAGAAATCATATGAAATTTGGAGCGTGTTTTCATAACAAATAGGTGAATCTATAAAAAATATCAAAATAATATATTTTTTTATATTTTTATTAGGTGCGCCTTACTCAGATGTGCACACGTTCCAAATTTCAGATCATTTCGATTTCTAGAAAAAAATAAAAGATGAAACACTACCGTATAATCGTGACCATGTGATGAACTTTGGACGGTGATGAGGGTAGACAAAATCACTATTTATTTTTGTCTATAGGTGTTGAAAAGACGTTTATATATATATATATATATATATATATATCATGTTGGCCGGCCCGCTTATGCCAATGGGGGGAGCCGGATGAGTGAAATCACCTTGCGGACTTTTAACCGTTGTGATCCCTCTTGGCTTGATTTCAAACCAATTTCAAAACAACCTATGTAAATAGCTTGAAGGACCATACTACTCTCTCTCTAGCGTCATGGGGTAGCGGGCTTCTCTCTCTCTCTCAAACAAAAGACCCAAATCTCTTGCTCTTCTGCTGTCCCCTCTCTATCTTTTTCTCATCTCTGGTTCAGCCAACTGCCCTGCCCCCTCTCTCTCTCTGGTTTAACCCTATCATCTCAATCGCTCACTCTCACTCTCTACCACTATTTCAGGCCTGCCCTCTCTCTCTCTCTCTCGCGTTTGCCCTGCCCCTTTCTCTCTCTCACGCGTTTGTGCTTGCCCCTCTCTCTCTCTCTAGTTTGTGCTCCCTACGTTCTCTCTCGCTTGTGTTTGTGCCCTACCCCCTCTCTCTCTCTTTCATGACTTTGTGTCTTTGCAGCCTCTTCTCCCACTTTCTCTTAACATAAAAGACGAAGCAAGAAGAGGAGAAAAAGATACAGACTCTCTCTCTAGGAAAATCTTCTATAATCTTGTCTATGCCTTTGTGTGTCTTTTAAAAATTGGGGAAACAAATATGCCAAAGATATTGATTCATATCGCTAGTATTCATTGAAATTGATTTGATTGTTATGGTAGAGCTTGATCTTGTTGTTTTGATTGTAAATGTAGTTTCAGAATTGGCTAGTTTCTGCACATTCTCTCTCTCAAGTTATGCGATGTCTCTCTGTCTCTCTCCATGGATATATATATATATATATATATATATATATTGTTTATCTTAGTTTGTTTGATGAGCTTTAGATAAAGCTCACAAACCAGGGAATAAAGCCTATACTCTTTTTTTTTTAAATTTGCTTCCACAAGGGTCTTCGCACTATGGACCATTATTTTAGGGCATCATGATCTCTTTTTACTTTAAGGGAACAAAATGGTTCTATGGGCTTATTTGGTTAAAGCCTAGATCAATATCACGTATTGTGGGGAAATAGTACTAAGAACTTTGTGTTTATAGGGTCTTTCAATTACCTAAGTTGGATCTCACCATTTTAGGTAGCATGTCATCTCCCACGTCTTCAGATGAAGACAATATAGGGGATACCATTGAGCCCAATATGGGGGAGACTAATGAATACATGGAGCAAGATACTTTGGTAACAACTACCCCCATGAAGTCTACAAATATGGGAATTGGGGAACATGGTGCGTCTTCCAAAGGGTTAGAAATAGAATATCCCAAAATAGGGATGAAATTTGGTTTTGAAGAAGAAGCATTGGACTATTGCAAGGCTTACACATTAGCACATGGGTTTGGGGTCTGAAGGGCAAGTACTCATACTAAGGATAGACAGAGAATAGATAGGGAATTTAAATGCTCTAAAGAAGGGTTCCTTAAACAAAAAGATGCAATATGCATAAGGAAAATCCCTCAAATAAGGTGTGGATGTATAACTAGGATTGGTATTAGCATAAATGCCCATAATGAGTGGGTTGTGATTAGGTTTGTGTCATGACCCTGCCCCCTACCGTACTCACCAGGCCCACCAGAGGACAATAGGGTATGGGATTGCGACTACAGTTAGCGAATGCCACTCAGGTGGGAGTGCACTCAACGCTTTAAAAAGAAGGAATCAAAGTCAACCACGAAAGAAAACAAAACACAAAGCACATAACTACAAAAAGCTGGACAAACAAGTCCCAAACTACATGTAATAGCTTAAAAATATTACAAAAGATTCCAAGGCACAAAAGGCCCAACAACAGTACATAGTGAATTATATGGCCAAACTGCCATCTAACACATACAATTAAACAAAAGAAGCTTCCAAAGGAAAGGAGTACGGGGCTCCAACTGTGATCATCAGAATGCCCTTCCAAAACCTGCTGACATTCCTTCTATTAAGATATAATGAAATACCTCTCTGAAAACGTTCCTAACTTTAATCGACGGAAGTCGAGCTAGTTGTGTTTGCATGAGTCCAATGTCGGGGGTGCTATTCTAAGCTAAAGGTTCTTTAGCTTTAGCAATTCCTTGATCAATAATATCCTCATTGAACAATCGAATTGATGCATTCGCTATTCTCTTGGCACGTTTAAAGTTGTCACCTTCTCCTTTACGCCCAACGTAGCCGTAGCCTGCTGCAGATGATGACTCGAATGATACGTCATCAAATCTATTTTCAAATGTCAGACTATTTACCTTTGGGTAATTGTTAGACTCCCTGGCAACCCTCGCTTTCGCTTCAACCCAAAATAGGTCGGTCGACTCAGGTAGTAATGGTTTGTCATATTCAAGGATTGATTCTTGGTGTCCTTCTAAAGTATAGAATGGTCTTGTCCAACCATCGATCTCTTGCATATCTCCTGATGGTGCATAGTACCTGACCATCTCGTACGTTGACCCATTCCTGATAATTTCATATTCCTATGGTCGCGACCACAAGCTCTATTGTCCTCGCGGCGGGCCCGAGTTAACCCTTTATGGGTCGGATAAGGACGGTAGGAGCGGGTCCTTTGGCGGGCCCGACGAGTACGGTAGGGGGCAGGGTCTTGACAGTTTGAAAATGAACACAACCACAAGCTTGTAACTCTAAGAAAATCTCGACTCATTCGGTCACCGAACATTATCAGGTGCAACAAAATCAATGATAAACTCCATGAGTTCTGCTATGGTGAAGGCTAGACATATTTATGATATATTTATTGAGCAGGTTGGAGGAATAGATAATAGCTCATGCTTACAAAAAGATATTGAAAACTAATTAGCAAACAAAAGTAAAGAATGGAGATGATGGCAAACATGTTATGGAATGGCTAAATAAAATGAGTGAATCAAACCCATCATTTTTCTATAAGTTGATATTAGATAGGGAGGATCACATTCTCAGCATACTATAAGTAAATGCTATGTCAAGGGTGTTGTACCATCATTTTTTTGATGTGGTAAATTTTGATACCATATACAAAACAAACTCATTTGGTATTCCCTTTGCTCCCATACTTGGAGTCAATCACCACTTCAGCACAACATTCTTCGGGTTTGCACTTATTTATGATGAGAAAGTGGAGTCTTTTGTATGGGTTTTTGAAAAATGGCTAGAAGCAATGGGTGGATGCCAACCTAGTGTAATTATCACTGGTCAAGACTATATAGTTACTGCTGCAGCGAGAAAAGTTCTCAATCAAAGTAAACATCATTATTGTAAATGACACATTCTTGCGAAGCAAAAAGAAAAATTGGGTCATGTCTTGCATAGGCATCCAAGTTTTTCAGAAATTTTTAATAAGTGTATAATGAGCCCAACTGTTGAAGAGTTTGAGATAGAATGGAAATCACTTAGTGAGAAATATGAGCTTCCAAAAAACATGAATGGCTCATTAGACTATACAATTGCGAGTTCAATGGGTTGACACATATATTTCTGCTACATTCACAGCTAGTTTGTCATCAACTCAAAGGAGCGAAGGGATGAACGGGCACTTTAAGGTGTACTTGACTTCGACGATAAGCTTGCATTATGTATTGGAAACTTGCCTTAAATTCATGAAAAGAATATTCGTAAAACAAAAGAAAATGACTTGAACAATATCATGAATACTCCTATTTTGAGGACCACTTCATTCATAGAGGTACAAGCTTTGAAAATCTATACACAAAATTCTAAAGTTCTTTGGGGAAGAAGTTGCAGATTATGTTAAATTTGTTAGTGAAACCATTGATGACAATGGGATAGTTGCCACGTTTACGGTGACAAAACCTGGGTGTGGAGAGAGGGTATGTCTTGTGGAATTCAATCGTCATGATCAAACTTTCACTTGTTCTTGCCATTTGTATGAGAGATTATGAGTTCTTTGTAGGCATGTACTTAAGATCTTTTTGGGAAATTTTTTTTTGAAAATACCATTGCATTATCTAATGAAGCGATGGGCAAATGATGTGATGAAAGGGTTTGTGGAAGATAGCAGAGGCAAGCAAATTCAAGTTAATTATGAACTCGCCCGCTATATTTTTTTTAATGAGGTTTGCCAAATATTTCGAAAACTTGAAGAGCATGCCTCAGAAAGTATGGAACTCCATGAATTAGTAATGTCCATTCTAGCCAAAGCATGTGCTAAGGTTGAAGACAAAATTGGTGTATGGTAGATTCTCACAATGTTGCCAAGACCCCTAATGCCACTTCTAATGAGAATGTTATTGGTGGCACTAGCAGAACGACTGAAGGTAACTGTCACGTCCCTGGCCCCGACCGCCTTACCTTACAAGACAGAGGGCAACTGAGCACGGGTCCGTGATCCCAATGTAGCATTTGTCGCTTAAGAAGACGTAGACTCAATTCTTTTATCTTGGTAGTCAAGCAAGCCAAGGAAAGTAATTACATACATAAGTTTAAAATAATTTAAATCTTAGCAAACTCATTCTACCAAAAGATATTACATTGCATTTCGTCCCAAAATTTTTTACAATAAGGTCCGAGCCTCCAAGGCCCATAATTACATATTTCAACGAAAATAGTACAATAAGGGCTGAGAGCCCGACAACATACAAATTCAAAAACTTCTCCTCAAAAGTGACTGCCCTTGACCCTCGGCCACAACCTGTACCCCCAACTCTGGACCTGTTGTTCTCAGTCTACAAGAAAGAAAAGTATAGTGGAATGAGCTTGAAAGCCCAGTAAGTAGATTTAGTGTTATGCATTGGTGATAAGTTTACCCATTTAATATAACAATTTATTCATCTATAAGAAGCTACAATATAGCTATCATGTGCAACAATAATCATATTAGTGCATCAACTATAGACATCATATCTAAATAGCAATCATAATCCAATCATTACATTTAAAAGCCATTTAATTCACCATTCAATCATTACCCACTCACTCCCTAGTTCACCTACTCCCGTAGTAGAAGCCCTATCCATCAGGCTAAGCAAATCTCGTTGCTTAAGACCTCCACCATCTCATGGGAGGGAGGGTAATGACAAGTGGGGTAATCCACTTCGTATTACCCTCAACTCACGCACACAGTCCCCAGCGCTCATTGGGGGTTCGATAGGCCCTTACCTTGCAAGGCATTAATCACATTTCTCATCTCATGAATCTCGAGGTATGACCCTCCTGTCTCCCCTAACCCATTCCTATCATTGTGCAAGTTAGGGGATGTGCCGGCATCATTTTCTCGGTACATCATTCTCCACTATCGATGGGTGTCCCATTGCGTAGTGGCCAGTCTCACATTGATATAACATATCAGTACCCACTACCAATGGGTGTCCCATTGCGTAGTGGTCATCATTAAGGCCTCTTCTCATGTTCGAGCATTTAATTCATTCATGACAATTCAATACTTTATAATAGATGAATCACATTCTCTTTATAACAATATAGCATTTAGCGAGAAGCATCCTTTACATGGACTATCACAGGGCACTTACACATGGATATCATCAACGACATTTTGGCACTTATTAAGAAACTTTTATCATGAATTATCACATTAATATTACACTTATCACTTTTTCACATGGCACACTGTTGTGGAGCATCATTCACATAACCTTATGGCATATGCATAACATTTATCATATAACATTCACAGTTATCTCTTATCAAGGAAAACTCAATGTTTCAATTAATATGAGAAATTCGAAGGAAACAACAAGAGACGAGCATGACGTTAATACTGTGACGTGCAACAGTGACATAACCCTCTTCTCGGGGTATAACTCCCAATTTAGGGGGAGTTTCGAAAGCCTCAAACATGGGGTTTTAACTTACTCACGGATCCATAAGATAGTGGTGCTTTGAAGGAAATCAGACCCCATTTAGGCTTGGTTCTAAACAAGTAATAGTTGCTAGAAAACAGTGAGCAGTGACATCCTCACACATTTTGGGGTATAACTCAAATTTTTAAGGGGGATTTCGAAAACTTCCAAATATGCAACTTTAAGCTTATTCACAGACCTTTCCAACAATGGCCAATTGAGTACGTTTGGATGTCATTTTCTTCGCCGAAAGTGTGCCCCGAAAGAGTTACAGTTGCTGGAATTTACAGTGACGGTGAGTAGTGACATATCTCAACATTTTAGGCCATATCTTTCAATCCATGCAACATTTTAACATGATACAAAAAGAAAACTTAAATTAGACACATATATATTTCATTCAAGACTGATTTGGGCCCATTTGAGCGCCGTTTGGTTAGCAAAAAGCTCAGGGCAATTGCTGGAAAATTTCCTTCCCACAAGTGTTAACATGTTATCATAAAGATACAACCCTTTCACAAGTCAAAATCAGTTCTAATGCAAGCCTGACTCATTTTAAGTGAGTCACATGAATTTGGCAAGGCAGTCATTTTATACATTCATTGAAACCCTAACTCCGTTCTACATTTCATTCTACCAAATTTTCCCCATTTCTTTTATTCCATCATGATCCCTATCAATGTGGGTGAAGCGCAACACTAAACCCACTTACCTTTGGTCTAAATACTTCTAAACCTCCACGCGTAGATCACCTCTTGCTCTTAATGACACCTTCCCAACGGTAGCAGCACAAGGCTCTCACTGTGTTCTAGAGAGAGAAAGTTTGAGGGAAGGAAAGGAGAGGCAAACAACGCTAAGGGTGGGGAGGAATTTGACTTATAAGCTTGTGGGTAGGTGAGACCCACTGTGGCTAATGTCACGGGGTGGTTGGAAAAATATTGTGGCTAACATCACTTGCACAGTGCTGACATGTACGACGCTCATACTCTTGGACCAAACGCACATGATGGTGTGTACGCGGCGGTGAGCAGGCGGCGATGAGTAGGCGGCGACAAGCAGGTGGCGACGAGCAGGCAGTGATGAGCAGGCGGCGACGAGCAAGCGGTGATGAGCAGGCGGTGATGAGCAGGCAGTGACGAGCAGACGGCGATGAGCAGGCGGTGATGTGCAGGTGGCGACGAGCAGGTGGTGATGAGAAGACGACGATGAGCAGGTGGTGATGAGCAGGCGGTGACAAGTAGGCGGTGATGAGTAGGCAGCGACGAGCAGGCAGCATTCACACATAGCACTAGGCCTTTGCTACAACCTCTTTTGCTATGCGCACCTCTTGACTAGGAAAACTCATGGTCCTTACATCACCCCCCCTTAAAAGAATTTTGTCCCCAAAATCATATTCGTGTCAATGAAAAAGGTGGGGCTATTACTCACGAATTTCATCCTCCCATTCCCATGTTGATTAAGCTCTTGAGTGATACTTCCATTGTACTCGGACCAAGGGAATCTCTTTATTGCGTTACACTTGTATTCTCCGGTCTAATATCCCAATTGTCTGTTCAACATAGGTCAAGTCTTCCCGGCTTGAGATTGGTTCATATTCCAAAATATGGGATGGGTCAGGTTGATATTTCCTCAGCAATGATACATGGAAAACATTATGAATACTGTCCAGTACAGGTGGCAAGGCAAGTCGGTACACCATGTTCCCAACTCTTTTCAGAATTCAAAAGGCCAAATGAATCACATGCTCAGTTTTCCTTTTCTGGCGAATCTCATTATCCCCTTGGTCGGCAATATCTTCAGGAAGACTCGATCCCCTACTTCAAGCTCGAGGTCTCTCCTAAGATTATAGGTGTAACTCTTCTACCGACTTTGGGCTGTCTTGAGCTGCTCTCTAATTAAGGCAATCTTCTCAGAGGTTATCTGAACTATTTCGAGCCCCAATAATTTCCTCTCACCTACCTCTTCCCAGCAGAAGGGCGATCTACACTTCCTCCCATATAGGGCCTCATACAGTGCCATCTGGATGTTGGCTTGGAAGCTGTTATTGTAGGAAAACTCTATCAGGGGCAGATGGTCTTCTCAGCTTCCTTTAAAATTGGTGACACATGCCCTTAGCATATCCCCCAATGTTGGAATGGTCCTTTCTGATTGCCCATCTGTTTGGGAATGAAAGGTAGTGCTAAAGGTAAGTTCGGTCTCCAAAGCTGATTGTAAGCTATTCCAGAATCTAGAGGTAAACCAAGTGTCTCTGTCAGACACAACGCTGATGGGTACATCGTGTAATCTTAAAATTTCTTTGATGTACAATTAGACCAGCTTATTCAGGGTATAAGTGATGCAGACTGGTAAAAAATGAGCGGCCATGGTTAATCGGTCCACGATGACCCAGATACTATCATGTCTAGCACTTGACCTGGGCAATCCAGAGACAAAATCCATTTTGATGTGTTCCCACTTCCACTCTAAGAAGGGTAAGGGCTGCAACAGTCTGGCGGGTTTCTGATGTTCCACTTTCACTTGCTGACATGTCAAGCACGTTGTGACAAACTGAGCCACATCTCACTTCATGTTATTCCATTAGAAGGTCTTGTTTAGATCTTGGTACATCTTTGTACTCCTGAGGTGTACTGTGTAGCGTGAGTGGTGTGTTTCTTCCAGAACAACCCTTTTTACACTATCCTTATTAAGAACACACACTCGGCCCTTGAACCTCAACATCTCATCACTGCCCAAAGTGAAATCCTCTTTTTCCTCCATTTTTATTTCTTCACAAACCTTCATAAGCTGAGGATCTTCTTTTTGCCCTATTCGGATTTGATAGAGATGTAAGGACCAAAGTTTTCCCAGCCGTAGTAACACACACAGTGGTAGAAGTCTGTTGAGAAGTGTAGTGCCATCTGTGTAGCACCGGTTATGTAGTGCGGTCTGTGTAGCGCCGACTGTGTAGTGTGGTCTATATAGCGTCGGTAGTGTAGTGCCGCCTGTGTAGCACCGGCTGTGTAGTGTCGTTTGTGTAGCGCCGACTGTGTAGTGCCGTCTGTGTAGCGTCGGTTGTGTAGTGCCATCTGTTAGCGCAGACTGTGTAGTGCCGCCTGTGTAGCACCGGTTGTGTAGTGCCGTCTATGTAGTGCCACATATGTAGCACCGGCTGTGTAGTGCTATCTGTGTAGTGCTGGCTGTGTAGTGCTGTCTGTGTAACACTGGCAGTGTAGTGCTGTCTGTGTAGTGCTGGTTGTGTAGTGCCATCTGTGTAGCACCGGCTATGTAGTGCCGCCTATGTAGCGTCGGCTATGTAGTGCCATTTGTGTAGCACCGGCTGTGTAGTGCTGTCTGTGTAGTGCTGGTTGTGTAGTGCCATCTGTGTAGCACCGGCTATGTAGTGCCGCCTATGTAGCGTCGGCTATGTAGTGCCATTTGTGTAGCACCGGCTGTGTAGTGCCGCCTGTGTAGTGCCGGTTGAGTACTGTCATCTGTGTAGCATCGGCTGTGTAGTGCCACCTGTGTAGCGCCGGCTGTGTAACGCCGTGAGTGAATGCTAGAGGAGGACGTTGCCGAAGAAAAGAGAGAAGAGTGAGTTAGACCGTCGGGGCGGTTGGTGTAGGGTAATCCATGAGGGAGTACCTCTTCTTTTCCTCTTTTTCTCCCCTTTTTCTTTTCCTCTCCAAGTGGCATCCTTTGCTTGCCACCTTACTCTCTTCTCATGCCACTTGGAGGTGGCTTGTTGCCACCTCTCCTCTCTTCTCTCACTACCTATTTAACCACCCCAGCTCTCATCTCTCCCTTTTTCCCTCTCTCTCACGCCCCTTCACTCCTCCTCATCTCTCTCTCTCTCTCTCTCTCTTTCTCTCTCTCTCTCTCTCAGGCAAAGTGAAGAACTAAGAAGGAGCTCCCCTTTAGCTCACTGTTAGAACAACCATTTTAAGAGTTGAAGAAGGATGTGGAAGAAGGTTTTTGAGGCACGATACACCCAAGGTAAGTGGATTTCTAACTTGTAGGCCTTTGTGTGTAACGTTGACTATGATTTAAGAATGTGTTTGTGCATAGTATTAGTAGTATGAATGATGTTATGTTTACTGTTAGGTTGTGAATTTTCCAGCCATGTGAATTGCTATTGCATGACCACCATCAAAATATGTCTTGTGTTTCACAGAAATTCTGTAACTTTGTGTTCTTAAGTATCATTTTGACAGTGGAAGGGTTATGGGCCATTTGGGTGTCATATTAAGTAGTATTGTGACTGTGCTGTAAAACTCCAAGAAATTTTCATGTTTTTGCAATCTACTTTTGGCCTATTAAACGAGTTCTAATTGGGCTCAAAGCTCCTACATTAAAAATATTTATGAGTCTATTTCAATATTCATGTTCACATCTTGTTATGATTCTTTATGTATTTTAAGATATACTTCGAAACATGCCAGTAGTTCACTGTGGACAGTTTTGGTAAAAACATAGAACTGATGTTTCTGATGTTTGACCTACCAAATGAGGTCAATTTTCTTCCAATTTACCACTATTTGAAAGATTTATGAGTAAGCTTAAAATCACACGTTTAGCATTTTTCGAAATTCTGCTTAATTTGAGAGTTATATGATTAATTGCGACAGTATCTCACTGTAGACAGTTCTACAAAAGCTTAGAATTGACGCCTCTGATGCCACGGGGTTTGACTGACCAAAAAGGATCCGTTTTCTTTCAAACCACCCCCTCTTAAAAGATCTCTGTGTGTGATTGGAATTACATGTTAACCAAATTTTGAATTCCTTCTGGGTTGGGAGATATTGAACAAATTTTAAAGACATGTCACTGCCTTCACCGCACAATAAATTTCAGATGAATTGTCTCCATTCTTTTGAACTTTTGAGGGGACAAACGAGGTCCAATTACTTTCAAACCATCCCATTTGAAAGATAGGTGTGTCTAGTGTAAAATTGGTTTTGAAACTGTCTTCAAATACCAAATGAATAAAAAGTTATGACCCTATTTATGACCAGATGTCACAGCTTGAAATTGCACCTGTAACACTCATTCTGTGATATGGACACTATTATTCTGTGAATACGATACTATTATTCTGTGATATGGACACTGTTATTCTATGAATTTGATACTGTTATTCTGTAATATGGACATTGTTATTCTATGAATCTGATACTGTTATTTTGTGATATGGACACTATTATTCTATGAATATGATATTGTTATTTTGTGATATGGACATTGTTATTCTGTGAATCTGATACTGTTAAAGATGTGATACTGATATTGGCTTTCCATGAGATTGACACTGTCATCTCGTGATATTGATGCTATCATCTGTGATACTGATACTGCTATTCTGTGATATTAACACGACCATTATGTGACACTGATACTGTCTAATTCTGCTATATGAATACTGATATCTGACTACTACACAATAGGTCCTCCATTGGTAGTGGATACTGTGATTATGTTATACTGATACTGTGATACATGTTATGACCGCTACGCAGTGGGTCCTTCATTGGTAGTGGATACTATGATTCTGTTATATTGATACTGTTATACATGCTATGATCCCTATGAAATGGGTCCTCCATTGGTAGTGAATATTCTGACTATGTTATATGAAGACTGATATTCTGTGATATGACCACTACACAATGGGTCCCCCATTGGTAGTTGGGTATACTGTACCTCGACTCCTATGATAGGAGTGGAGTCGAAATGTGATTGTAAATAACTGGGAGGGTTGCGACCCCTAAATTGTTATTGGCACTACGCATTGGGTCCTCCAATGGTAGTGGAACGCCCTCTCGCCTGAGCGCACAAGAGAGGGTCGTGTCTTGCAAGGCCACAGCCTATCGAAAATCCCAAAGCATACTGGGGATTATGTGCGTGAGTGAGGGCATTACGAAGTGCGGCCCCCACTTGTCAATATCCTCCCTCCTGAATGAGAGTAGAAGTCCGAAATTCAGGATTGGCTTAGCTTGACCTATGCGTCTACTTTGGGAGTAATAGATTTGTTTTGCCTGTTTTATTTAAGAATTTTGTATGAACATTTAACTATAATTCTGATTGTTATATCAAGAACAAGTAATATTCTGTAAACTGAATGCCAGTATGATTTCTGATGAACCATAGACCATGTTCTTTTGTATACGCATATAGGAATGAATATAAGAGTAGTGATCTACTTACTGGGCTTTGAGCTCATTCCGCCTTCTTTCATCTATGTAGAGTGATAACATTTGATTATGGAAGACGAGTTGCAGAGTGGTGGCGGTAGGCACTGGAAGTTTTAGATCTATCAGGGTTTCTTCTGCATAGTAGGTGTTTAGTGGTGAGGCCACTGTGTTGTTTTCATGCGATGTACTATAATGTTAGACTTGTAAGCCTTAAACTATATTGTAAAGACTTTTAGAGTTGAGTGAAAGTTTAATGGTTTTAATTTATTCAGTTTTCAGTGCTTGATGGATGATTTTTATTTAGTTCTCGTGGTCTGCTTTGATTTCACACTCTAAATACGTGTTGATGCCACTCCCACATGAGTGATATACGCGACCTCCAGTCGCGATCCCGCACTCTGTCGCTCTCTGTTATGGGACGATAGGGGTCAGGGGGAGGGGTCGTGATAGTTATGGTATCAGAGTAGCCATGATAGGATTCTTGGCCTAGGAAGTCTTAGGAGTGTCTGTAGGATAGTTCTTTGATAGGCTAGTAGCTAGTGTCTAAGTGTTTCTGTTTTGGGTCGAGATGAAGAGGACCCGTGCCAACACTTATGAGCATTGAATCTACACCTCTTGATCATACGTTAGTGTGTGCATTCCTTCTTGAGGAAACCTTTGGTGACTGGCTTAGAGTTTAGGTATTGTGGGATGCAATTGGGAGATAGAGTTTGCCCATAAAATTTGATTCTCTAGGATGCTTAGGATTTTGGACACCTTTCTAGGCGTGGGTTGGTTGTGTGTGCACGCATCAGTAGATTGCTTGGAGAGGAGTAGAGGTGGGCCGTGTGAAAGCTTGAAAAGCTTAGAGAAGAGTGAGTTGTGTGAAGGATTTGCCATTGGAGCACACAAGGTAAGTAGATTATGCTATTATGTGTCCATAGTATGGAGCATATTTCTTAAGCTTGAAAGTATGAGATTTAAGCATTAATGAAATGAAGTATTGAATTAATCATGAGTTAGGTTTTGATTATGTATAGAAACAGTGTGAATGAATGGGATTGTATGCATGTTTTGTGTTCTGTTTTCCAGGAAGTGGGTCTTGTATGTAAGATATGCTATGCACTGGTGTAATTTCTGTTGAGCCTAAAAATTTGTAGGTTGATGCTCTTGTGAGTCTAATTTAAGCTAGAATTGGTTTCATGTGGTTATCTTGTGTAGTTTAGAAGTTATGCTTTGATCTTTGAAGTTTCTTGTGGCTAAACTATGGAATTCCAAGGAGAATTGAGGTTTTTGTGACTCTCTATTGACCTATCAAATGATTTCATAATTGCCTCAAATGAAAGATCTCTGAGCCTAATTTGAGTTTGGTGTTTATGACTAGTTGAGATTCTTGATGGTTTGGAAGATATGCTTTGTTTTGTGCTATTATGTTATTGTTAGCAGACTGTGATAATTTCCATAAATATTGCTCCTGTTGACTGAGACTTTTCCTAACCTATTAAAGTCCAAATGAAACAAAATCATAGCCATTTAAAATATACATGAGTCTATTGTGATTTTGGTATTTTAACTCAGTTCTGATTCTATATGATTGGGGAGCTATGATCCGAATTGTAAGGATCTGTCACTGTTAGCAGATTTTAGCAGAGTTCAGATTTGATCTCTGTTGTCATGGGATTTGATTGACCATATGGAACCTGATTGCTCCCAAACTACTGCCATTAGATAAATATATGTGTTTGCTTTAAGTTGCATGTTGAAATCATTTTGAGACGCCCTCGAGATTGAGAGTTATGCCTTTGATAAGAGGGACATGTCACTGTAGTAGAATCCAGGAATTCCACACCAATAGTTATGTTGTGCCTAAGTGTTGACCGATGAAATGGCTATCAATTAACTTAATAACACCTTTGGGTGAGAGATAGCTGTGTTTGCTTCAATTGTCATGTTGTGACTAAGTTGAAATTCTTGATGAATCAGGGGCTATGTATATCTTTTTATGACATTGTGAATGCTCTGAATCAGAGAATGCTTACGAGATGAGATATGCTACGATGTGATATGAAGCACTACACAATGGGTCATCCATTGATAGTGTGATGATGTTATGATATGATTGTGATAAGTGATTTTTTTGGCATGCTTTGAGTGTATTGCATGGCTGGCTATTTATATGGTGATATCTTTGGTGATATGGAATTTCTCGGCATGCTTTGGGCATATTGCATTAACTGGAATATGTGACTTCTGAGTGTGCATAAGGTAATATGTACTGAGACTGTTATACTGTGACTATTATGTGATTACTGGGCATGCTTTGAGCTTATTGCATGGCCATGACTGACACCAGTGACGTGTGCACGAAGTGATATGTGACTTCCCGCCAATGCTTTGTGCAAATTGCATCGCCTGAGATAGGTAGTCACCTGAGATATGTAATCGACTTGAGATGTGAGATTGACCTGAGATATATGTTTACCTGAGTTATGTGACTGATCTGAGAGATGTGTTTGGCCTGATGCATAGGGCTAGAAAGTGAGTTAGTGTCTGTTGATTTTGTTATGCTCCCTTGTTTGCGTTGATCTGTTGGAATCTGTTAGTTTGCTAGTGTATATGATATTTGATATCTTATATTGTGCCTGCTCTACCATGCAAAGCATCATTCTATAATCGTGACATAATTGTGATGCATGACTCCTGTTTTATGAGTATGGCATAGAACCTTGAGCATTGTTGTGATATTATGTGTTTAGGCAGGGAAGACTTCAAGCGGGAAAGAAAGGATGATTTCTCTGTTAGTAATTGATTAAGATTTAAAGAACGAGTACGTGGTCCAAATGATGAGAATATAAAGAGGGCTATTTTAGAGGAAGCGTATCACTCCCGTTATACTGTACATCCAAGAAGCACAAAAAATATATCAAGATTTAAAGAAAATTTCTGGTGGAATAGGAAATGGCACAATTTGTTTCTAAATGTCTGACCTGTCAGCAAGTGAATGTTTGAATTTATTTTTTAGCACCATGGTCCCTGATACAGAATAAAGAGGAAGCAGGTCAATAAAGCCTACAAAACAGTAGAAATTTTGATAGTCTCAAAATTGCCCTAGAATTTGTCAAGATCTTCATTAGCACTCCAAAAGGCCACCTACCAAGTTTCATCGCAATCAGACATTTCTAAGGCAGTGAACACAAAAAAACAATTTCAGAAAATTGGCCTCTGGCACCCTGAAGTGTACCACATAACTAGAGCTAAATTTTTTGTGTAAAATTGCTGTGAGACTACCACCATTGGATCTGGCATGATCGAAAACCCCTATGGGTCAAGTTTCGGCTTAATTGGGCACTCCAGGACAAAGTTAGGGTAAAATATAGAAAAGGGGTAGGCCGACAACTATTCATGTGTGGCCACCTGCACCAAAACATCATTAAAGGTGGTTGTTTTCATAGTCATGGGCAGTCACTTTTGGGGCCTATATCTCAATCGTTCCAAGTCGGATCGCGTTCAAATTTTGTGAGCATGTTTGTCTCATCAAGATGAGCGTTTCGATAGGTGATATGCCTTGTAATGATGCCCGAGCGGGGAGAAAAACTAGAAAGAATTTGTTGATCCATAAAGAAAATTGCAAAAAATTCAGCAGCAGCACGCCTCACTCGAGTGACCAAATAATGACGCTCGTGTACCCGATCGACATGAAACCAATTGCATTATGTGTGTAAGGTCTGTGGCTATCTCTGAAGAAAAAATCAAGGAACAAGCACACAATCGAGTAGTCCTTGATTCTTTCAATTTCTTTGTAGTTTCCATGGTAGTCTTGTCGTTTAGCAGTAATGTTGTTGTGCTAATCAGAGTTACTATTCCCGTTTTATCTCAACGACAGACTAACCATCGTGTCTAGCTAGTCAGTATTGGTACTGTCATCTAGAAGTAATTCTGTTGAGCTGGTCTGAGTTACCGCGCCTGTTTTACTGCCACGTCAGGTCAATTACCTACCAGCTTAGTCATTGTGTTGATCTCCCCGCTTGGTCAAATTCTTCTTTCTTCTCTCATTATTCTCTTCTTCTTTTGAATGAGCACGATTGTGTACCTTCACTCGAAGGCAATGTGAGGTCTGTTGACCCACCTGTCTCATAACATTTGCCATATGTGGGTGATTGTAGAAAATGGGAGAATATAGGCTAAGGGAGGCAATTCCAAACCAGTTTTACTAGTGGGGGGGTTTCTTCGTGATCTAAGAGGGCACCCATGGGAGCCGGCCCGAGTAAGTCCCGAACATACCTTAAATTTATATTTTATCGGTTGGTAATACCTGCCCTTGTTCTCGAACGAGGTTCTCGAGAGAGCGATCTCAAAGTCCCGGGTCTCCCCGAAACCCGAGACAAGTGCCGCCCGATCATCTTGATCCGGAGGGCGAAACCAAGGCACCTAACAAGCTTGGTGATTCCACCAAGGACTTACAACCCCTTAGTCAGATTGTAATTTTTTGACTAGTTTCTCCTTTCTGTTTTTATGTTTTCACTCATCATTTATGGCTGTTGGGTTCAGTAACCCATTCATTAGGATTGGGGATTTTCTCATCCCCTCATTCGCGAGCATCCCTTGGGAACAAGTTCCTTCAATTTTTTTCCCAACCATCCTTTTGAGTAAAGACCCCTTGTCTAGCTCCCCGGTCTTAACCTGGATCGGTGTGAGGAGGGACCTAAAAGTCCCTAACTCCCCATCTCCTAGCCTTGGTGGAACCTCCACCAAGGCCCCTTGCATTGGAAGCACATCTGTTGCCACACATAGCATGCACCCTGCCACCGGTAAGTCACTTGTCGGTCGTATTGCAGAGGTACATCGAAAGGCTGCCCAATCCCTCTCTGCAAAAGGAAAGCAAGTTGCCATTGCTTTTGTGTATCGCCGCAAGGTTACCCCTAACATTCCTGCACCACCACGAGTCTCTATCCCCAGAGGCTAAATACATAGAGGCCGAGACTCAGAGGCTTCCACCTCTTGTGCACACCATAAGGCTCGTGGGTCATCCACTCGAGCCACACATCGAGGAAACCCTTATGTTACCTCGAGTCAGCGTTTAGGATCAGACCATCTAAGGCCAGGTCCAATACATGTTGTTCATATGCATCTCACTGCTCAGGGCAACGCCATCAGTGCGCTAATCCGAGTACACAGGATAAGCTCTTCTCATCCTCCTACTCAACACATACAAGCACACCCTATAAGGGGCAAGTCTCCACCTGCTCTCTTGCAGACACTTACTCGCAGTTCTCGGCCTCCTAAGGCCAGATCACTTGCTCGAGCCCAGGCCGACGCCTTGGTCACTAGTGTTCCTTCTTCAAAGGGCGCACACTCGCCATCGTCACAGATAGCCCCTCGCCCTAGACTCAGGCGTTTTCATGAGTAGACTCTCCTCCTACCTGCTCCTCCTTCTTCGAGCAAGCACCTCCAGCCTTGGTACTTGAAGACCTTCCCCAAGAGTATCATCCTTAACCAGCCCCATCATTTCGGTCATATCTCTGGAGCCCAAAAGAGAACTCGGGGCAAAGACCTACAGGAAGATCAAGTCCTTCATCCTCCCCAGCCGAAGATGACTTCAGTCCCTGGCCCTCATCCTTGCCTCACCTGATTGAGAAAGCTCTCTCTTGTGCAAGAAGAGCCGACCAGTCGCAGTGATAATCACAGTTTTGGCCTGAGGTCTATCAAAACCTCGAAGCTAAACACAATGAATTCTCACCAAGCTAGTGACCAAGACTGTTGGGGTAACCAGCTCTGATGACCCTCTTCGCCTGAACCCTTTCTACCCTCTTCAGATGACGAGGCCTGAAGATGAGCTCCATGAGCCCTGCACTGTGGTTAGTGTTGTAGAAGATGACCCAGCTATTCAGCAGCCACGGTCCCAAGACCATGGAGAACCAATCCTCACACGATCGACATACAAGAGTCAAGCCCAGTAGGGCCATGCTGATCCCTTGCTGACCGATTTACCATGTACGACCTGTCAAGTTGGCAAGCCTTCAACTGTAACTAACGTTGACCTCCTTGGAGAAACTGTCAGTGTAATGGTTGTAAACGAGCCTGGCGACTCGCAGGAAGAGCGCATGAACAAATTCAAAGATATGGTGCGTGCAATGATGGAAAAGATCGATCGTATAGACGCCGCACGACAATCAACTAACCATGAGGTCAATCCCCACCACTTGGATGGTGCACCTCCAAGGCAGTCCCTTACCTCTGCCTCACAGGACAACTTTGTAGCTCACCCCGTCTCACAGGCAGACATAGATGCTATGGTGACCCATAGCTTAAAGAATAAGCAAATTCTGGGGATACAGGGTGCAACACCTTATCAAATGGCGTACCCTTCAAACATTGACCAGGTCTTGTTTCCCTCAGATTACAAGAAAGGGAAGTTTCCCCTATTCAATGGAACCACGTCCCCCAACCAGCATATTACTCACTTCTAGGCAGCATGTCGAGAAACAACGACTGATGGGAGACTTCTTCTCCATCAGTTTGTTGAAACCCTTGACGACTCAGCTTTTCAATGATATGCCTGACTTCCCCCAAACTTAGTGCATACTTGGGAGGAAATGGAGAAGCTGTTCCACTAGTGTTTCTATGAGGTCAAAAGAGAGGTTCAAACCATTGAACTTCTCACCCTGACCCAAGACCCCGATGAGCCCGTAGATCAGTTCATGTCAAGATGGAGAAATTCAGCCGCTCGCCATCCTAATCCTATGCCTGAGAAGGAAGCAGTTCAAACTTGCGTGCAGAATATGTGACTTGAAATTGCTCTACATGTCGAAGCCTCTAATCCGACTTCCATGTCAGAGCTGATCTCCAAATTAGTCCGCATAGAAAGTCTCATGCCACCACGGCGGGTCACGACAACCGTCTGCAAGCTCACCGAATAACCGGGGCAAAGGCAACTCTCAGACTAACACCCGCGGAAGCCAACAAAAAGGAGTAATCAGTGCAGCCATCACTGTCAATGATCCGAAGCAGGCTCCCTCTCAAACTTTGGACCTCTCCAAAGGGGCAAGCACAGTAAAGACAATTCGTCAGATAGACACGTAATAACAATCATACAACCGAGTACCCCTATCGGCGAATCTTAATCGCGATGAATATTTTACCAAGCATAGGAACAAGGTCTACCCCTTTGAGAAGGAGTGGGTTCCTGCACTGTTCTGGTTATTATTGGAACAGAATATGATCGAGCTTCTAGAAGCCAAGTTCCCTGAGCAAGTTGGACTCGATACTCAGGCAAAATTATTGTGCTTATCATCGAAGGATCAATCATCCCACAGATGACTGCTTCACGTTAAAAGATATTATCAAGGCCCTGATTCAGAAGGGTCAGATTAAGCTTGAAGACTTAAAGAAGGCATTCGGGGCAATAGAAGCCTCCCATGCAATAACTGTTCAAGAGGAAGATGAAACCCCTAGTATCCTTTATGCCTTCTTTATTATAATGCTTCAAGAAGGCTTAATCACCTCAAAACCGGCAAGGCAGTCCCAATGCCTTGCTCAGGGGACTGAGAACCGTTGGTGCTCGTACCACCAGATATGGGGCCACTACCTGTGGGAATGCACCAGTTTCTATGATATATTCGCAAAGACAATGCGAGAATGTCAGGATTTTTACAACGTCTTAGTAACTAATCTCCAAGCCATTGCTCCACCGGTGCAAGAGGATCTCTGAATACAAGGCCTTCCTAATAAAGATTCAGGCTCTGCTAAACCCTCGAATTCCCAACCATGGATAGTCCACCATGGGTGAAGCAGACTCAAGTCTTTAAGATGAGAAGCAGTCTGTCAAGCTAGAGCTGTTCACAAGCCCAGTGAGATGAATCAAGCACTACATCAGAAAACCAGAAAGAGATAGGCACCAAGGGTTGCTCGCCGTAGAAACAAGATGGCTCAAGCTTCAGTTGAGCAAGAATTTCCTAGGCCCCTTCCCCCACTGCCAACTCTACTAGACTTCATCCCTGACACGATCCTTCTTCCTTCTCCATCCCATCAAGAAGACGTCTCTGAGTCATCTTCTCCTGAGAGCACGTCCAATGAGGATGATGACATTAAAAGCACTCCCCAGTGGTCTAAGCAAGGGAAAGACCTAAAAGACCCCCTGCACACGTCCAATTCTGGTGATGACATAAAAAGCTGCTCAGATCAGTCTAATAAGGGGAACGACCTTAAAAAGTCCCCCACATTCTAACCTTTCTCCTCCTTCTTCTTCTGCTTCTCATCATTCCTCTTCTATGTCTCTTACAGGTTTAGCCTTGTAATGTCTAGACTTCAAGGCTCTCGATAGAGAACTTGAAGGATCCAATATAACCAAGACGCAACGGAGGCAGTTAACAAAGATGTTGGCCTAGGCAGCTGGATTCTTAACAGTTGCTGATGCCCTGACAACTTGAGCCAAAGCACAAGGATCCTCTTCAAAGAAGCACAAAAAGTCAAAGCCAAAGAAACCCTAGTGGCCCTCCGAGCTCGACTTTGAGCAGAGACTGAGAGAATAAAGAGGGCAGATTTTTTATTCTTAGGAAGCTTGCCACATGGTATAAGTCTATGAAGCACCAGCCAGCACGGGGCAAACACTGCAAGCACCATTGCAAAGACCGTGTGATTCATAGAAGGACGCTTCTCACCTCACCATTGCTGAACCTCAATTTCCCTGTAACTTTCAAGACAAGCTCTTGCAACCGGATATGTTTTCCATGTTTGAGGTTGACCCTTCTGTCCCTTGGTTCGAGAAAGGTGCAGAAATCATCACCTACCCTGGAGCCCTATTGGATGCAGAGATGTCAGGATCATGGGTCTCCACACTTGAGGTTGATGAAAAGACCTCTAAAAACAACGAGGAAGAGTTGCGAGAGGCTCCAGAAGAATGGGAAGAAGGCGGTCAAGCTACTGTTGACGAACTCGAAGAAATAAATCTAGGGGATGAAGCCGACCCTAAGCCTACTTTCATCTCAACAAATATGTCTTCAGAAGAAAAATAAAATTTCACTACTTTCTTGCGAGCAAACCGAGACATCTTTGCTTGGCATTACCACCAGATGCTTGATTTATATCCTCAAGTCGTTGTTCATCATCTTGCCATTGATCAAACGGTCAAACCTGTCAACCAGAAATCAAGGAGGTTTAGGCATGACCTCGAAATGCAGATAGATGCTGAAGTGACCAAGCTCAGACAAGCAGGCTTCATTCGTGAGGTCAAGTATCGGAAATGGCTAGCAAATGTTGTTTCGATCAAGAAGAAGAATGGCCAAATCAAGGTTTGCATTGACTTCTGCGACTTGAATACCACCTGTCCCAAGGATGACTTCTTATTGCAATTCACCGAGAGGCTCATCAATTTTACTACTCACTGTCAAATCTTTTCTTTCATGGATGGATACTCTGGGTAAAATCAGATTCGTATGGTTCCCGAAGATGAGGAAGCCACTGCAATTTTAACTCCAAAAGGGGTCTTTTGTTATACAATGATGCCTTTTGGATTAAAGAATGTTGGTGCCACATACCAAAGAGCAATGACGACCATCTTTAAGGACATGATGCACAAAGAGGTGGAGTGTTATGTAGATGACTTGGTGGTAAAATTTGAAGAGAAGAATGCTCACATGAGAGACCTTGAAAAGGTATTCGAGCGATTATGCCTTCATCAACTTAAAAATGAACTCACTGAAATGCGCTTTTGTCGTGCGTTTTGTAAAGTTCTTAGGATTTATTGTTAGACATCGAGGGCTTGAAGTTGAGCCAGTCAAGATTAAGGCAATCCAAGAAATGCTGTCACCAACTACACTGCAAGAACTGCGTTCTCTTCAAGGACAACTAGCATACATCCACAGGTTCATCTCAAATCTCTCAAGTTACTGTAAACCCTTTACACACCTGTTAAAGAAGGGTACTCCGTTCATTTGGGATGAAGCATGTCGAACAGCTCTTGATGACATCAAACAATATTTACTCAAGCCTCTAATACTCTCTACACCAGTGCTTATACGTGACGGCTCTTGATGAGTCACTCAGGGCATTGTTGGCACAAAACATTAATGAAGGAAAAGATATGGTACTATATTATCTCAGCCGCAGGATGTAGGGGGCCAAGAAGAATTATCCCCTTATAGAAAAGATGTGCCTTGCTCTGATCTTCGTAGTACAAAAGCTTCATCAGTATTTACTTGGTCATAAAGTGAAACTTATATCAAAGGAAGATCCTGTAAAGTTCTCATGACACGTCCATGCTTGTCAGGACACCTTGCTAAGTGGACATTATTATTGATGGAGTTTGACATCACATATGTCCCACAGAAGGCCATCAAGGGCCAAGCCTTAACAGATTTTTTCAGAGCACACTCCTTACCAGCGGAATCTCTGTTATCAAGTGACCTCCATGATGAAGAAGTATTCTGTGCTGAGTTTCCTCATGCGTGGGAATTGTACTTCGACGGAGCCTTCCAATCAGATCGAGGAAGCACCGGAGTGGTATTCCTTACCCCGAAAGGAGGAGTATTGTCACTTTCTTTCTCTCTCGCCGAGGCTAGTTCTCATAACGAGGCAGAATATCAGGCCCTTATAATTGGGTTGGAGATAGCCTTTGACCTAGACTTGGAGCAGCTCAAGATCTATGATGACTCTGAGTTGGTTATCCAGCAACTCAAAGGGTATGAAGTAAGAAAAGACACTCTCAAGCCTTATCACGATACTACAAAATCGTATATGGCCCAGTTTGAGGACGTATCCTTAAGTCACATCCCCATGAGGCTAAACTCGCAGGCTGATGCAGTTGCGAAACTCGAGGCTACAATTCAATTGTCCTCATCAGGACCCACGCTTATTTGGGTGATAGAATGGAGACACATTGAACTAAGAACTAAGGTAGACGTGGATGACGAGAGGAATATCTTCCCCAAGTGCCCTCCTTATCCATTCAGAGCACTTCTATCTGCTAAAGAAGTAATTAAGACTGAGCAAGAAATGGCATGGAGTCAAGGAACTAAGGCCTGAAACCAAGAACTAGAATTCTCCGACCCAATATGCACAAAAATTGAGCAGGTAGAAGATTGGAAAAAGCCTATCACTAGTTTCCTAAAACATGGCAGGCTCCCGGAAGATCGTGCCGAACGCAACAGTATATGTCGAATGTCTACCAAGTATGCCCTCCTTGAAGGAAATGCTCTCTTCAGACAGTTATTTGATCGTATTCTTCTTAGATGTGTGGACGTGCAAGAAGCAATTAAAGTATTGGAAGAGGTACACTCAGGCATCTGTGGACTACACCAATATGGTCCTAAGCTCAATGAACAGGTATGTGGATTGACGTATTATTGGCCTTCCATGATCGCTGATCCCTTAAACTATGCCAAAAAGTGCTAGGTGTGCCAAATACATCCTAGCCTTATTCATCAACCTCCAGAGCCCTTACACCCTACAGTGGCGTCATGGTCCTTCTCACAATGGGGTATGGACATTGTAGGGCCTATTGACCCTCCTTCGGTAATGGGTCATGTCTTTGTTCTAGTTGCAACATATTATTTCTTTAAGTGGGCTGAAGCGGTCCCCCTTAAGCAAATTCCTAGTACCACAGTGTTTAACTTCATGCGACATCACATTATATACCGGTTTAGGGTGCCTGACCGGATTATCTCTGACAATGACCCTCAATAAGGCTATGTGCAATGTTTTAAGGAAGTAAGTGTTGAAAGCAAAGAAGAATTGGCACGGGAGGCTTCCCGAAGCACTATGGGCCTATTGGACTACTACACGAAATGCTACTGATTCCACTCCTTATTCTTTAGTCTATAGGGCGAAGCAGTTTTGCCTCGAAATTCAAATCCCTTCACTGCGAGTCACTATACATCAAGGACTAACCAAAGATGAGAGAGTCAAACTTCGATATCAAGAATTGGATGCACTCGATGAAAAGACGTTAGATGCTCAGCAGAAACTCGAACTCAACCAAGGGAGAATGAAGAGGACTTTTGACAAGTCAGTCAAGGTCCGCTCATTTGCTTGTGAGGATCTAGTTCTGACTGTTAAGAGGCTGATTGTTATGCATGGCTGGCGTAAAGGGAAGTTTGAATCTAAGTGGGAAGGTCCCTTTATAGTAAAAAAGGTCTCACCAAATGGCACCTACATACTGACACATCCTGATGGAGAGGAGGCAATGCCTCATATCAATGAGCGATACCTAAAGAAATACGACCCATGATGCATATTCAAAGGAAAGAGACTCAATGCAAAGTATGCAAGACAGACCAAACAAACTCTAACTCTTTTTATTGCAGTAAAAATGAATTACAAATTACAAGCCAAAAAGCCCATTATTAGGGAGGTTACAAGTCTCTTCTATCTGAGGATAAGAGGATGGTTACAAATCAAAACCTGTAGTCTTGCTCTTGCATTTGAGGATAAGAGGAGGGTTTCAGGGAAAAGAAATGCCTTCCTCATGAAGAAGAAGCAAACCCATCAAAGAAATTCACTCCTCATGAAGAAGAAGCAAAACCACTTGAAGAAGTTAGCTTCAGTTCATTTGATGAGTAAGAGGATGGTTACAGGCCAAAAGAAGAAGCCAACCATTTCCGAGTCAACTTCAATTCATCTGATGTGTATATCAAACATACAAGGCAAACTTCTTTGACAAGGAATTGGCCTATGATGGAGAGCATATCCTGTTCACAGTGGATGCCCATCCACAGAATGACATGGACTTCACTGTTGTGTTGGAGGACTTGGCTTTTAATGGGCATCACAAGCCAGGCCTTACCACTAGTCACCACCCTTTGCCGACCCAAGTCAGTGTCGTGCATGAACACCGTCGCACATGGCTCATCACCTCACGCAACAATTCCCACACGCGACTCACTACCACATGAGAGCCACACCATGCACATCATGACGCCGACCATGTGCTGATGAACGTTGTTTGAGGTCAGCACCGGCTGTGTCTTCTAAAGGCTAGCATCGGCTGCGCTGATAACTCCCTGGGCCGGCTGGTTTTCTTGATGATCAGCGACGTCTGTGCTCCCAGAAAGGGTAGCACCGGCTGTGTGTCTTAAACTCTAGCGTCAGTTATGATACTGAGGCCCGACGTTGGCTCCGTATTCTAAGTCAGCCCTGACTGTTTTCACTATCGCAGCTTCCGCGACGATCCATTCCCTGACCCTTCAGTTTCTCGTCGGAACTCCCCTTTCGCTACCTGACTCTGCAACTCTTCCCCAAAACACCTGGAGACCATGCTCACCTGCCAAAAAACTGCTAAAACTAGCAGAACACTTGGCCAGCCTACTGCTACAACTCCTGTCTCCTTCCTTCGCCAGAGCCTTAAAAAACACAGCTGGGGAAAACCCCCTGTGCCTGCTGTATAGATCCTGCAACTCCAATGAAATCTTGCCTCCTTCTCTATGGGCGTCTACTTGTTCGATCGAAACTGCTTGTTGGCAAACCTCTTGCTAACTGTTGCCGGAACACCCACTGTTTGTCAGAGCTTCCACTGGGAACCCTCTTCTCATTGTTAAAATTTGTTGCTTAAGTCTTTTTTACCTTTGGTGAAAAGCAGTGGAAATGGGTTTTACCCCTTTATATAACCAACATTTCCCCCAAATGTCCCTCACAAACTGGGAATCCCAGCCGTGTCCAAGGAAAGCAAAACCACAAACGGGCCGGACTGGATCTGGCTCAAACCTGAGGCCCGAGAAAATTTTACCACCGTTGCATATGAAATCCCATTCCAACAGAAGCCACGGCTGGGTCGGGCTCGGGTCAGAGCCCAGACACCAACACACACCCAGCGCAGACTGTGTGCTAAGAGACGTCAGCGCCGCCTGTATTGTTGGTGACTTCAGCGTCAGCTATGTGCTCAAAGACTCAGCACCGGCTGTGTTAGTAACTTCAGCGCCGGCTGTGTTAGTAACTTTAGCGCCGGCTGTGTGCTCAAAGAGTAAGCATCGTTTGTGTTGTTGGTGACTTTAGTACCGGCTGTGTGCTCAGAGACTCAGCACCGACTGTTTTAAAAAAGGCTCAGCGCCTGTTGCTTGTTCACTGCACCTGGCGCCGGCTGTGTTTCAAACAATCTATTGTCGCATACTTCAGGCCGAAGCCGTGTGTGTCCTATTACTGTTATCTCCAGTGAAGTTACACCTTGACTGTGACTTATTATACTCAGTAAAGTGGTACTTACGTCGTTCAAACTCAGGTCATAACTCCTCATCCCAATAGGAGAGTCATACTTGTACTACAACTTTTTATCCCCAGTGGAGTTAGGGTAATTTTTACTATTGCAAGCCCTAGTGGTCTGCCTCATACCTAGTTATTCTGTCCTCAAGGATATTAAGGACCCACATTTGTCCCTTTTTCCCCAATGAAGTCCGTCTTCCCACTTGAGTCTCTTGCTGGCCCTAATCATTTTATCCCCAGGGAGTCACACTTACTCTCCTAATCCCCAGCAAACTTTGCCACTCCTCGTAGGGCCACCCTCTCCATAAAAAATTGTTATTCACAGACCTACTCCCCATGGAGCTTCAATTACATGGCAAACCCACACCATGGTCTGTGCTGCATGACCTTAAATTGCACAACGATGATTCGTGCTGCATAACCTTAAATTGCACAGCCTTGGTCTAGTTGCACGACCTTAAACTGCATGGTCCAAACTATATGACCTTAAACTATAGTGGAGGTCTAGTTGCATGACCTTAAACTGCATAGTCCAGGCCGCAAGACTCTAAACCTGCACGGTCCAAGTTATATGACTTCAAACTATAGTACACATCCTAGCCGCATGACGTTAAAAGGCTCAGCACCACGGTTCAAACTACGACCATAAATTGTAGCGGTGGTCTAGTTGCACGACCTTAAACTGCATAATTCTAGTTGCATGACTTTAAACTGCATAACCATGATCCAAGCTATATGACCCTAAATCATAGTGCATGTCCTGGTTGCATGATGATAAACTGCTTTGCACAAGTCCTAGAGGTATGACCATAACCTTGCCTCTACATACGCGCACACACCTTTTACATGCATCTTCATGCATGTCTTCCCAAACCGATCCATTCGTGCGTGTGCATCACCTTCACTACCTCCTCAATGAGTCAATTCATTTCACCATCCTCCATCATTCCCCAGTGAGTCTCATCAACGCTCACAAAATGGCAAACCATCCTGCCACCCATACTCGTCGTAAGTTAGTGGGTCACCATTTGTCACCCACCTTTCATACATCATCCATCTTTCATAAGTAGCCTCGTGCCATCTCTCCAAAAGTGAGCTAAAACCACTACCATACTCACTCCATGGCCTCTACAGACTGCCATCCATCTCCACTATGGTCCAGCTATATGACCTTAAACTGTAGTGCACGTCCTGGCTGCATGACGTTAAAAGGCTTCGCACAGGTCTCGAAGGCATGACCCTAAATACGCCTTCACAAAAAATAAAATAAAATAACGGGCATGGTGTATACTTGCTTAAGGCAACGCCATGAGTAAAAAATATGGACGAGCATGGTCACGAAACCATGAGTAAAAGAGTTGCATGAATAAAAGCCGGGCTGGTGAAAACCCGAAGGCATCGTGAGTAAAAATGGAAGAATAATGGTGTACATGACTGAAAGGTCATGGGTAAAAGAGCCCCAAATAAAAGGAAGTTGGTGAAAACCATCTCTACAATGCCGCTCCCCAAGTTCAAGTAAAAATTTGCATAGGACGCTTAGACCAATAAATAGGTTGATGTAGCGTACGCCTCAACAAGCAGCTTAAGTCCACACTCAAAAGAAAAAATACCTGGTGTCGCAATACCAAGATCTAAAAAATATGAGCTTCAAAGAAACGATTTCGACAGTCTGAGTCCAGTTGCAAAAAGGACTCGAAGGATAGAAGATTGTGCCAAGATGGCAAGACAAGTCTCATGAGGAAGAACACTATTCCCATGAGGTCACAGACATACTCTAAAAATGCTATAGGCCACTACGAAGGCAAGAAATTGACAAAGCCAAGGAGAACCTGCTAGAGACTTCAGTTTGTGTTGCCACAATTCCCTCTAGTCGACAGGTCCAGAATTTCAGGACCGACTAACAAAATGCCCCCTACTGGACTCGTTAGATGGGGCTCACAGAGGTATCCTGATTGTCAAAAGCAAACTTGGTGTAGTAGCAAACAACATCGACCAAAGGCTCTTCAGAAAACCATCTAGGAAATCATTTGGACAAACCAAAAGATGCCCCAAGAAGGCTAAGTTAGCCATGACTTTGGACCTGCTATGTAACGACCTGCTAGTAGTGGGTACGGGTTATACCCAAAGCTGGTCACCTCGATAAACTGAGGAACCCTACCCGTCAAGGAACAACTAGTGCAGGACGCAGACGAGCGCCAACCAAAGGCTCTTTTGTTGTCTATCCAAGACAAAGAAACCCAAACCAAATGGGATCACAAAGAAATAATTTTGAAAAAATTGGCCTCTAGCACCCTGAAGTGGACTCCGTAACTGGAATTATATTTTTGGTACATCAAATTACTGTGGGACACCACCATTGGATCCGACATGGTCGAAAACCCCTATGGGTAAAGTTTTGGCTTAATCAGGCACTCCAAGACAAAGTTATGGGTAAAATATCGAAAAGGGTTAGGCCGCACACTATTCCAGTGTAGACACCCTATACCAAAACACCATTAAAGGTGGTTGTTTTCACATCACAAGCAGTCATTTTTGAGGCCTATATCTCACTCGTTCCAAGTCGGATCAAGCTCAAATTTTGTGAGCATGTTCGTCTCATCAAGATGAGTGTTTCGATAAGCGGTATACCCCGTGACGATGCCCAAGCAAGGAGAAAAACTAGAAAGAAGTTGCTGATCTGTGAAAAAAATTACAAAAACTTTAGCCGCAGCATGCCTCACTCGAGCGGCCAAATCCTGATGCTTGCGTACTCGATCAACACAAAACCAATTGCATTATGTGTGTAAGGTTCGTGGCTATATCTGGTCAGATCCTCGTGTACGATGAACGGTGGGATTTCACACACGAGGGCATTAAAACTGTTGTAAATTTCGACCGTTGGATTTCAAGATTTCGGTAAAAAACTCAAGACAATAAAATCTTCACCCGAATACAAAATCGAGGTGTGTTTGCTATGATGTGATCATGACGGCATGCTCAGTGTGATTCAACGAAGAAACTGAAGAAAAAATCAAGGAACAAGCACACAATCGATCCGAAGTTTTCAAGATTCAAGCAAATTTCAAGTCTCATGATCATGGCTCAAAGTTGGTATTAAATAGATTGCCATGCCGAGACCTACAAGAAAAAAATCATATTTTGATCAAACAGACATCAAAGCAACCCTGAATCAGTCATGGAAGATCACACAAGTTCTTGGGCAACAGTAGGGACTGTTATGGAATTCCACATATTGTTAGGCAGGGGCAAAACAATCCTTTTATACACATTATTAGAATTGCTTTTAATTCAATTAAATTATAATTATTTGTAATTTTAGGTAGTTTTTGGGCGTCCACCCATGTTTGGGCCCAATTCCATATTAACATGTAAAGCTTCATTGTAAGGAGGACTGGCGGTTCATTTCTTCAATCAATCAAAAAATTTTCGATATTTTCTTGAGTTCGTGGGTGCTTTAGAGAGGAGAGAGAAGAAAAGGGCCTGTACCGCTCGATAAGGTGATTTTTAATCTCCTCCTCTCTTTTTCTCTCCTCTCCTCTTTCTCTCTCCTCCCCTCTATCTCTCTCCTCCATCTTTCTCTCTCCTCTCCCTCTTTCTCTCTCCTCACTCTTCTCCTCTTTATCTCTCTCTCTCTCTTCTTCTCATCTCTATCTCTCTTTCTCTCTTATTCTCATCTCCATTTCTCTCTTCTTCTCGTCTTTATCTCTCTTTCTCTTTTCTTCTCATCTCTATCTCTCTTTCTCTCTCCTCTCTCTTCTTCTCATCTCTATCTCTCTTTCTTTCTCTTCTTCTCATCACTATCTCTTTTCTCTCTCTTCTTCTTATCTTTATCTCTCTTTCACTCTCTTCTCTTCCTAATACAATCGGTGATGCTCAGTGCCGACTGTATCCTTCTCTCTCCTCTCTTCCTAACACATCCAATGATGGCCAGTGCCACTTGTATCATTCTCTCTGCTCTCTTCCTAACATAGTTGGTGATGCTCAACCACCTATGTCTTCTCTATCCTCTTTTCCTAACACAGCCGGTGATGCCCAATGCCAACTGTGTCTTCTCTCTCCTCTTTTCTTAACATAACCGATGATGCCCAACGCTGCATGTGGCTTCTATCTCCTCTTTTCCTAACACAGTCGATGATGCCCAACGCTGCCTATGTCCTCTCTCTCCTCTATTCTTAACACAGCTGACGATGCTCAACACCATCTGTGTCTTCTCTCTCCTCTTTTCTTAACACAACCGATGATGCTCAACACTGTCTATGTCCTCTCTCTCCTCTTCTCCGTACATAGTCGGCGATGCCCAGTGCCACCTGTGTTCGCTATTTCCTCTTCTCCTAACATAGCGGGCGATGTCCAGCACTGTCTGTGTCCTCTCTCTACTAATGGGGCATACATCTTCATGTTGCCTGGCAACACTCTCCCACTAATGTCCAGCAGAAGGTCCCATTCAAATTTAGTCGCCTTCCGCGCCTCGGTATTAATGGGTGAGTCGCGTACCTAAAGAGTTCTGCAAATCTGGCGGCGTATTGTTCCACCGTCATACCCCCTTACTGGAGTTCAATAAACTCTACTTCTTTCCTCTCCCTGTCAGAGTCTGGAAAATAATTCTCATCGAAGGCTGTTAGGAAGTTTTCCCATGTGCTCTCGGTCCCCGACTCCCCCCAAGACCGCTTCACCGAGTCCCACCAGTGCTCGGCTTCTCCTTCCAGCATGAAGGTTCCTAATCTAACCTTCTGCTCATCCGAGCAGTGCAACACTTCCAGGATTTTCTTTATCTGTTTCTTCCACCTCTCATCCTTTTCTACTCCTCCTTGCCTCAAAAACGTTGGGGGCGCCAGCCTTCTAAGCCTCTCTATAAGGCTATTGTCATTTTTCTCTGAGGTAGGAGTAGACAGAGCTGACATTGACTCTTTCAACATCTGGGTCATTGCCCCCAGAGTTTTATAAAACTCACCGAGTGCCCTGGTGTTCTCATTGCTGAAACTTGCGTTGCGGGTACGAGCTCTCGACATCTTCAACCTAGTCACAGGAGCACCCAATCACTTATCTACCCCAAAACTACTCTAAAGACTCTCTAAAACTCCCTAGGCCAAGAATCTTGTTTTGGCTACTTTGATACCATATTTGTAACGTCCACGTCCCCGACCACCTTACCTTATAAGATGGAGGGCAATCAAGCATGGGGCCGTGATCCAAATGTATCATTTGTCGCTCAAGTAGAAGTAGACTCGATGCCTTTATCTTGGTAGTCAAGTAAGTCAAGGAAAGTAATTACATACATAAGTTTAAAATAATTTAAATCTTTGCAAACTCATTATACCAAACAATATTACATCGCATTTTGTCCCAAAAGTTTTTACAATAAGGTCTGGGCCTCCAAGGCCCATAATTACATATTTCAACGAAAATAATACAATCAAGGCTGAGAGCCCGACAACATACAAATTCAAAAACTTCTCCTCAAAAGTGACTGTCCTTGACCCTCGGGCGCAACCTGTACCCCCAACTCTGGACCTGCTGCTCTCAGTCTACAAGAAGGAAAAGTATAGTGGAATGAGCTTGTAAGCCCAGTAAGTAGATTTAGTGTTATGCATTAGTGATAAGTCTACCCATTTAATATAACAATTTATTCGTCTATAAGAAGCTACAATATAGGTATCATGTGCAACAATCACAATATTAGTGCATCAACTATCGACATCATATCTAAATAATGATCATAATCCAATCATCACAATTAAAAGCCATTTCATTCACCATTCAATCATTACCCACTCACTCCCTAGTTCACCTACTCTCGTAGTAAATGCTTTATCCATCAGGATAAGCCAATGTCATTACTTAGGACCTCCACCATCTCATAGGAGGGAGGGTAATGACAAGTGGGGTAATCCATTTCGTAATACCCTCAACTCACGCACACTGTCCCCAACGCGCATTGGGGGTTCGATAGGCCCTTACCTTGTAAGGAATCAATCACATATCTCATCTCATGAATCTCGGCGTGTGACTCTCCTTTCTCCACTAACCTGTTCCTATCATTGTGCGAGTTAGAGGATGTGCGAGCATCATTTTCTCGGTACATCAGTCTCTACTACCGATGGGTGTCCCATCGTGTAGTGGCCAGTCTCACATGGATGTAACAGATCAGTACCCTCTACCAATGGGTGCCCCATTGTGTAGTGGTCATCATTAAGGCCTCTTCTCATGCTCGAGCATTCAATTTATTCATGCCAATTCAATGCTTTATAACAGATAAATTACATTCTCATTATAACAATATGGCATTTAGTGAGAAGCACCCTTTACATGGACTATCACAGGGTACTTACACATGGATATCATCAACAACATTTTGGCACTTATTATGATACTTTCATCATGAAATTATCACATTAATATTGCACTTATCACTTTTTCACATAGCATACTGTTGCGGAGCATCATTCACATAACCTTCTGGCATATGCATAGCAATTATCATATAACATTCACACTTATCTCTTATCAAGGAAAACTCAATTTTTCAATTAATATGAGAAATTCGTAGTAAAGAATAAGAGAAGAGCATGACATTAAAACTGTGGCATGCAACAGTGACGATCTTTTGGCCATAGCAAAATTGTATGGTTCATTCACCTAGACTATAGTAATAGTATAGTAATCACAACCACACAAATTGTATGGTTCATTCACCCTGTATTCTCTACTCCCCGTATGATTTATTCACCTAGAGTATAGTAATCACAACCACACATAATTTGTATGGTTCATTCACCCTGTATTCTCTACTCCACTCGGGAGTAGAGAACACACTTGTCTAAGATTGAAATTCGAATGGATATAAGAAAGACAAACAGATTAACATGTGCATGTTGCAATAACAAAATTCAAATAAAAAATACCACTATCTATGAAATGATGAACTGATTTTAGTAAACTAATTTCTTAGGAAATAATGAATCAAACCTAATTTTCAAACGTAGAAATGCAAGCCTAATCTGGAAAATCAACATTGATAACTCAAACCACATAAATATACAAAAATGCATCATGAACTCCCATCAGACATGCTCACCCATTTTGGGGCATAACTAAAATTTTTAAGGGGGATTTCAAAAACTTCCAAATATGCAAATTTAAGCGTATTCACAGACCTTTCCAATGATGGCCAATTGAGTATGTTTGGATGTCGTTTGCTTGGCCAAAAGTGCAGCCCAAAAGAGTCACAATTGCTGGAATTTACAGCAACGGTGAGCAGTAACATATCTCAACACTTTAGGCAATATCTTTCAATCCATGCAACATTTTAACATGATACAAAAAAAAACTTAAATTAGACACATATATCTTTCATTCAAGACCGATTTAGGCCTATTTGAGCGTTGTTTGGTCAGCGAAAAGCTCAAGGAAAGAACCCTCACAGTTGCTGGAAAATTTCCTTTCCACAAGTGTTAACATGCTATCATAAAGATACAACACTTTCAGAAGTCGAAATCAGTTCTAATGTAAGCCTTACTCAATTTAATTGAGTCACATGAATTTCACAAGGAAGTCATTTTATACATTCATCAAAACCCTTGATATTGTTAAATCACTCATTAAACTCTGTTCTACATTTCATTCTACCAAATTTTCCCCATTTCTTTTACTCCATCATGATCTCTATCAATGTAGGTGAAGCGCAACACTAATCCCACTTACCATTGGTCTCGGCGCTCCTAAACCTCCACACGTAGATCACCTCTTGCTCCTAATGGTAGCTTCCCAACAGCAGCAGCACAAGGCTCACACTGTGTTTTAGAGGGAAAGTTTGAGGGAAGGGAAGGAAAGGCAAACGACCCTGAGGGTCGGGAGGAACGTGACTTATAAGTTCGTGGGTAGGTGAGACCCACTGTGGCTGACGTCACGGGGTGGTTGGAAAAATACTGTGCCTGACGTCACTTGCATGGCACTAACAGATACGATGCTCGTACTCTTGAACTAAGCGCACACGGTGGTGTGCAAGCGGCGGTGAGCAGATGACGATGAGCAGGCGGCGATGAGCAGGTGACGACGAGTAGATGGCAACAAGTAGGTAGTGATGAGCAGGTGGCGATGAGCAAGTGGTGAAGAGCAAGCTGCGGTGACGAGCAAGCGGTGATGAGCAGGTGGCGATGAGCAAGCGGTGATAAACAGGCGGTGACGAGCAGGAGGTGATGAGCATGTGGCGACGAGTAGGTGACGATGAGCAGGCGACGACAAGCAGGCAGTGATGAGAAAGCGGTGATGAGCAAGTGGCTACGAGTAGGCGGCGACGAGTAGGTGTTGATGAGCAGGCAGTGACGAGAAGACGGTGATGAGCAGGCGGTGATGAGCAGGAGGTGACAAGCAGGCGGTGACGAGCAGGCGGTGACAAGCAGGCGGTGATGAGCCCATTACACTTGCAATGTTGGCATCATTCACACACGGTGCTAAGCCTTTGTTACGACCTCTTTTGCTGTGCATGCCTCTTGACCAGGAAAACTTGGGGTCCTTACAATAACCCTTTTCATAACATCGTGAGCCCTCATGAGTGCGAACAAAAGGGCGACCTACCAATATTAGATATAAATCTTCGGTTGAACAAGAGGAAGAGAAAGCAAAGTAAGAAAAGGTGAAAGAGAAAGCGAAGGAATGGATTCGAATAAATAACTGTATTGGGAAGAAAAATTATTTCATTGTCATATCCCTAATGGCCAGAGGTCTCTTCGATGTGAATTCAAATGAAGAGGTCAAAGAGAGAGAGAGAGAGAGAGAGAGAGAGAGAGAGAGAGAGAGAGAGAGAGAGAGAGAGAGAGTAGAGTAGTAGTAGTAGTAGTAGTAGTAGTAGTAGTAGTAGTACGTAGTACGTAGTACGTAGTTACGTAGTAGTACGTAGTAGTAGTAGTAGTAGTAGTAGTACGTAGTACGTACGTACGTACGTACGTACTTACGTTACG
>NW_006497436.1:1637722-1666648 GCF_000471905.2 Amborella trichopoda
AGAGAGAGAGAGAGTTTGGTGTGAGAGGGTAAAAGTTCTTTAGTATACTAAAAGTTCTTCAGTATACCCTTGTTTTGTACAAATTTATTTAATGAGAGCAAGAATGAATTTGTATTTGTACCCACAGGTAACCTCTCTTCTATTTTAATTTGCACCCATTATTTGATTTCATTTAATGAGAGTAAGAATGATGCATGTATGAAAGCATTTCATGACCATATGCAACATATTAAGTGAATGAACACCAGTTAATTTTGAGCACTAAACATAGTGAGAGAAAGGTTATTATTCGGAGAAAAAAAAAACTACATAGAAAAAGCATGACTTATGTTGAATAATTCCCCTAAAATGAAAAGCAGTAATATTTTGTCTTTTTTTTGTAATTGCCTTTTGCATTGATTGTGCAAACTCTACAAAATTGTATATGGGCACCTGTGATGGGTGGTTAGGTGCCTCGATCTCACCCTCCGGATCCTTTTGGGGAACGGGTGGCACGCATCTCGAGTTCAAGGGAAGACTCGAGATATTTTTGAGATTGCTCTCTCGGGAACCTCGGTCGAGAACGGGTAGGTGTTACCAACAAGTGAGATACGAATTTAAGTGGGTTTGGGACTTACTCAGGCTGGCTCACATGGGCACCCTCTTAGATCATGAAGAAAGCCCCCTAGTAATAAACTGGTTCGGAATCGCCTCCCTTGGCTTGTATTCTTCTTGTTTTCTGCAATCACACACATATGGCAAATGTTATAAGATAGGTGGGTCAGACCTCACCCTTCTCCTCTTTAATGAACGTACACAAGCATGTGCATTCAAAAAGAGAAATAAGAGAAGAAAGATGGGGGAGAGAAGAATTCGACTGAGTGGGAGGATCAGAGTGGTGACTAAGTTGGTGAATAATTGGCCTGACATGGTAGTAAAATGATCTCGGTAACTAAGACCGGCTCACAAGACTACTACTAAACATCAGCAGTAGTATCAACTAGCTAGGCACAATGGTTAGTCTGTCATGGAAATAAAGAGGGCCAGGTAATCCTGGCACAACAACATTACGACTAGACGACAAAACTACCATGAGAGGCTAACCTCAATCCCTCTTAGTCGAATGAAAGAGTAACAAAATGATGGTTATGATTAAAGAATAAGAAATGAAATAAGAGAAGAAGGGAATAGAAGGAGGGAGGGAGAAGAAAGGAAGAGAAGAGTATGAAAGGCGGGAGAATAAAAGAGAGAGAGGGACGGAAGACGCACTCGGTGCTAGGCATTACCGGCTGTGTTAGAAGGAAGAGAGAGAAAACACAGTTGGCATTAGGCTTCACTGACTGTATTATACAAAGAATTGAAGAGAGAAGATGCAGTCAGCCCTAGGCTTCACTGACTGTGCTTAAAGAACAAAGAGAAAATGCAGTCGATGCTAGGCTTTATTGACTGTGTCAGAAGAAGAGAGAGAAAACACAGTCGGTGTTAGGCTTCATCGACAGTGTCAAAGAAGAGAGAGAAAATGTAGTTGATGCTAGGCTTCACCGACTGTGTTAGAAGAAGAGAGAGAAAATTCAGTCAGCGTTAGGCTTCATCGATTGTGTCAGAAGAAGAGAGAGAAAACGCAGTCGGTGCTAGGCTTATTGACTGTGTCAGAAGAAGAGAGAGAAAATATAGTCGGCGTTAGGCTTCACCGATTGTGTCAAAAGAAGAGAAAAAGAGAGACCCAACCGACGTTAGGATTGTGCCGGTTGTGAGGGAAGGGAAGTAAGAGAGAGATCGAGGCGGTGCTAGGCTTCATTGACTGTGGCAGAAAAGGAGAGAGAGAAATCTAACCAGCATTAGGCTTCACCGACTGCAATAAAAGAGAAAGAGAGAGAGAAATCCAGCTGGTGTTAGGATTCATTGACTGCAACATAAGAGAAGGAGAGAGAGAAATCCATCCGGTGCTAGGCTTCACCGACTGCAACAGAAGAAAAGGAGAGAGAGAAGAGAAGAAGAGAGATAAAGATAGAAACGAGAAACATGGGAGAACAGAGAAAGAGGGGAGGAGAAAGAAAGTTACCTGCTCAAAGAATATCGACCCTTTTCTTCTCTCTTCTCTCTCTCTCTCCAAGGCGTACCCAAGAACTTCAGCAATAATAGAAATTTTATTGAATCAATGAAAAATGAACCGAAGGTCCTTACAATTTAGCTTTGCATGTTTATATAGAATTGGGTTAAAACATGGGTGTACACCTAAAAACTAGCTAGAATTGAAGATAACTATAATTTAATTGAATTTAATGGAATTCTAAAAATCGGTGCAAAATGATTGTTTTGCCCCTGCCCAACAATGTGTGGAATTCCAAAACAGCCCCTATTGCTGCCTGAGAACTTGCGTGATCTTCCGTGGCTGACCCGGGGTTATTCTGATGCCCGTTTGCTCAAAATATTATTGTTTTCTCTTAGGGCTTGGCATGGCGATCATTTTAATACAAACTTCGCACCATGAATCATGTTTTTAAACCATGATCATGAGACTTGAATTTTGGATGAATCTTGAAAACTTCAGATCGATTTTGTGATCGTTCCTTGATGCTTCTTCATGATGTCTTCATTGAATCACGCTAAGCATGCTGTCATGATCATGTTGTAATAAACGTAGCTTAATTTCGTGTCCGGATGAAGATTTTATCGTCTTAAGTTTTTGGCCGAAATCTTGAAATCCAGTGGCCAGAATTTACAGCAGCTTTGACATGTTCGTGTGTGAAATCCAACTTTTCATCGTATGCGAGGTTTGGACCGGAGATAGCCTCTGACCTCACGCACATAATGCAATTGTTTCGTGTCGATCGGGTATGCGAGGGTCGTGATCTGGTGGCTCAAGCGAGGCATGTTACTGTTGAATTTTCTGCAACTTCCTTCATGGATCAAAAACTTTCATTTAGTTTTTCTCTTTGCTTGGGCATCGTCACGGGGTGTACCACATATCGAATTGCTTATCTTGATGAGACGAAAACGTTCACCAAATTTGGGAGAAGTTCGACTTGGAACGAGTGAGTTATAAGCCCCGAAAGTGACTTCCTGTGACTGTAAAGACAACCACCTTTAATGGTGTTTTGATGGAGTAAGGCTACACGGGAATAATGTGAGGCCTACCAATTTTAGGTATTTTACTCATAACTTTGTCTTGGAGTGCTCAATTAAGTTGAAACTTGACCCATAGGGGTTTTCGACGGTGCCAGATCTAATGAAGGTGGGATTGCAACTGTTTGGCATATCAAAAGTATGGCTCTAGTTACAGGGTCCATTTCAAGGTGCTAGGGACCGATTTTACTGAAAGTTTTTCCTTGTGTTAACTGCTTTAGACATGTCCGATCGCGATTAAACTTGGCAGGTGGTCTTTTGAAGTGGTGATGAAGATATTTGACCAATTATGGGGCCATTATAAGACTGTCAGGAATTTCCACTGTTTTGTAGGCTTTATTGACCTGCTTCCTATCAGGGACCAAGGTGCTAAAAAATACGTTCAAACAGCTTGCACCACCGAATGTTGTGATTCAAGAGAAGCGAGAAGGACAATCATTTGGAAAATTTCCTTCGAATTTTACATTTTTCCTTCCTAGCTACAGGACCACGTGAACGCCGAGGAAATTCACGTAACAGTATAACTAGGATGCTCAGACGTAGGGATGCATTGTTCGCGGGTCCGTTCGTGGAGACTTTAGGTGGAGAAGAGAATTTTTTTAGGGATCTTGTCGAAGTCCTCACCCTCGTGCGGTCTGTTGGTGATTTTGTACTTGAAGATTTTGTATGGACCTCGTCAATCAGAATCAGGCTCGTTTGGCAATTGAGTGCCATGTCGAAGGGAATGGTTCCCATTAGGTCTGGGTTTTAGGTATATCCTCTGGTGTTGAGCCATGTTTTGAGGATTACGTAAATGATATGTTGAAAGCCCTTGTGTCGACGCCGTCTGCTTCGTGCATCAGTCATTCTTTGACGAGTAGGGTAACTCAGTTTATCGAGATAACCACTTTGGGTACAACCACCCCTACCCACTGCTTTGCAACTACGACAATCACCTGATTGTCGCACCAAAGTTATGACTGACCAGTTAGTCCTTGGTGAGTAGGGTACCTCAGTTTATCGAGATAATCACTTTGGGGACAACCACCCCTACCCACTGCTATGCAGCTACGACAATCATCTGATTTTCCACTCCATAGTCATGGTTGACTTAGCTCCCTTGGGGCATCTCTACCATCTTGGAAGTGTGTTTATAACCTTGTGGGAATGATGCTCTTTTTCATGAGACTTGTCTTGCCGTCTTGGCGAGTATTCTATCTTTCGAGTCCTTTTGCAACTGGACTCAGGCTGTTATAATATTTTCCTTAGAGCTCATATTTTTGGAGTCTTGACATTGTGACACTTGGGATTTTCTTCTTTTGAGTGAGGGTTGAAGTTGCCTATTGAGACGAGTGCTGCATCAACCTGTTTATTGGTCCAGGCATCCTTTGTGGATTTTTTATTGAACTTGGGAAGCGGCACCGTAGAGACGGTTTTCACCAACTTCTTTTATTTTGGGATCTTTTACCCATAACCTTTCGGCTATGTCCACCTTTTTCATCCATTTTTACTCACGATGCCCTTTTAGGTTTTCACCGTACCCAGTTTTTATTCATGAAACTCATTTGCTCATGGTTTTGTAGCCACGCTCGTCCATCATTTTTACTCATAGCATTCCCTTGTTAAGGTATACAACATGCCTGTTATTTCATCATTTTTTTTGTGAAGGCGTGTTTAAGGTCATGCTTCCGGGACCTGTGCGAAACAGTTTAACGTCATGTGGCCTGGACGTGCACTATGGTTTAAGGTCATCCAACTGGACCATAATGGAGATGGATGGCAGTCTGTAAAGGTCATGAAATGAGTATGGTGGTGGTTTGACTCACTTGGGGAAATGGCATTAGGCTACCTATGAAAGAAGGATAATGTATGAAATGTGAGTGGACGATGATGACCCACTAACTTACAACGAGTATGGATGGCGGGATGGTTCACCATTTTTGTAAGCGCGGGTGAGACTCACTGGGGAATGAGGTATGATGATGAAGTGAATGGACACATTGGGGAGGTAATGAAGGTGGCGTACGCACACTAATAGGTAGGTTAGGGAAGGCGTGCACGTAAAGGCGAGTGTGCGTATGTGGGGGTGAGTTTATGGTCATGCCTCCTGGACATGTGCAAAGCTGTTTATCATCATGCAGCCAGAATGTACACTATGGTTTAAGGTCATACAGCTGGATTGTGGTTATGCAGTTTAAAGTCATACAACTAGGACCATGTAGTTTAAGGTCGTACAACTAGACCTTCGTGACAGTTTAAGGTCATATAGTTTGGACTATGGTTATACAGTTTAGAGTCATGCAACTAGGACCGTGCAGTTTAAGGTCGTGCAACTAGACCTCCGCTATAGTTTATGGTCATATAGTTTGGACCATGCAGTTTTAAAGTCATGCAACTAGACTAGGGATGTGCAGTTTAGGGTCATGCAGCACCGACTGAGGCTGTGCAGTTTAGGGTTATGTAGCTAGCCCAGGGCTATGTAATTTAGGGTCATGTAGCACGGATCGAGGCTGTGTAGTTTAGGGTCATGCAGCACAGACCGGGGTTCTGTCGTCATGTAGGTGGAGCTCCATGGGGAATAGGTCTGTAGATGGCAACCCAACTACCTGAGGATAAAGTGGTTAAGGCTATTTACAAACTGAGGGCTCAGGTGAAAATGGTGACCTGATGAGTGATGGCCAACAGAAGCGAACTTCACTAGGGTTTGGGGGCAAGCGTGGCTCTTTGGGGTGAAAGACGAGACTCTATGGAGAATTGGTTTATGACAGGTAATCCGACTCCCTAGGGATAAGATAGCTTCGTGTGAAACAAAACCACTGGGAATTGAAGAGGTAAGAATGACCCTAACTCCACTGGGGATGATGGGCTGCAGTATGGGTGTGACTCCTACTGAGGGATGAAGGAAGTGGCCCGCTCCTGACTCCATTGGGGATGATAGGTCATGGTTTGGGTGCAACGGCCTGGGTGCAACTCCACTAGGGTTGACAAGTCATGGCTTGGATGCAACGACCTGGGTGCAACTCCACTAGGGATAGTGGTGGGACATACACAGCTTTAGCTGGAAATGGGCGACAATAGACGGCTTGAAATACAGTCGATTGTTTAAACATATTTTTCTTCAACTTGGTCCCTTGTAGGAAGTAGGCCAATAAAGCCTACGAAACAGTGGGAAATTCTCGAGAGTCTCACAATGGCCCCAGAATTGGTCAAGATCATCATTAACACTTCAAAAGACCACCTGCCAAGTTTCATCACGATCAGACATGTCTAAGGCAGTGGAAACAAAGAAACAGTTTTTCGAAAAATTGGCCTTTAACGCCTAGAAACGGACCCTACAACTGGAGCTATATTTCAGTATCTCAAATTACCGTAGGACCACTGCCATTAGATTCAACATAGTTGAAAACCCCTATGGCCCAAGTTTCTGCTTGATCAAATACTCCAGAACAAATATATGAGCAAAACAAGAGATGTCGCACACTATTCCTGTATGACCTCACTGCACCAAAACACCATTAAAGGTGGCTGTTTTTACAGTCACAGGAAGTCACTTTCCAGACCTGTAACTCACTTGTTCCAAATTGGATCGCTCCCAAATTTCGTGAGTGTATTCTTTTCATCAAGACGAATAACTCGATATGTGGCACGCTCAGGACGATATCCGAGCAGGGAGAAAAGCTAAAGAGAAGTTGCCGATCTGTGAAGAAATTGTAGAAAATTCAGCTGCGACACACCTTTCTCGATGAACCAAATCATGACGCCAGCACAACAGATCGACGCAAAACCAATTCCATTGTGTGGGTAAGGTTTAGGGCTACCATTGGACCGAACCACACATGTAATAGACGGTCAGATTTCATGCACAAAGCTGATGAAGTTACTGAAATTTCGGCCACTAGATTCTAGATTCCGGCCAAAACGCAAAAGTTACAAAATCTTCATTCGGGCTTCAAATTACGTTCCGATTGTTACCACACGATCGTGATGACATGCTTAGTGCACTACGATGAAGAAATCTCAAAAAAATATTAAGGAAAGAACGAACTATTGATCCAAAATTTTCAAGATTCAAACAAATTTCAAGTCTTGTGATCATGACTCGAAAACATGATTCATGGCTCGAAGTTAGTATCAAAACAATCGTCATGTCGAGCTCTACAACAAAACAATAATCTTTCGATCAAACGGGCATCAAAACAATATCGGGTCAGCCACAGAAGATCACGCAAGTTCCCAGGTAGCCATAGGGACTGTTCTGAAATTCCACACATAGTTAGGTAGGGGGGAAACAGTCTTTTTGCACCCATTTTTATAATTTCTTTTAATTCAATTAAATCTTAATTTTTAGCAATTAGGTTTAATTTTGATCAATCCACTCATATTTGGGTATAACTCTATATAAACAGGCACTGCCACATTATAAAAGGACAGCACGCAAACCCCCCCACCACCTCTTAGTCTTGAGTGGATTCTTTGAAGATTCAATAAAAATTTCAATTCGTTGCTTGAGCTTGTGCATATGTCTTAGAGAGAGAGAGAGGAGAGAGAAGAAAAGGGTTGGTACCCTTCGGGCAGGCAACTCTCTCTCTTCTCTCTCTTTCTTTCTCTCTCTTCCCTCTCTATCAATTGGGGAGACCTAGCATCGATTGCCTTCTCTCTCTTCTTCTGTTAACTAGCGAGACCTAACTCCAATTGGCCTTCTCTCTCTTCTTCTGTTAACTGGTGAGACCTAGCGCCGATTGGCTTTCTCTCTCTTCTTCTGTCATTTGGCGAGACTTAGCACCGATTGGCCTTCCCTCTCTTCTTCTATTAACTGGTGAGACCTAGCACAGATTTGCTTTCTCTCTTTTCTTATGTCAACTGGCGAGACCTAGCACCGGTTGGTCTCCTCTCTCTTTATCTATCAGTCAGTGAGACCTAGCACCGGTTGGTCTCCTCTCTCTTCATCTATCAGTCAGTGAGACCTAGCACTGGTCAGTCTCCTCTCTCTTCGTCTATCAGTCGGTGAGAGCTAGCACTGGTTGGTCCCCTCTCTCTTTGTCTATCTGTCGGTGAGACCTAGCGTCGGTTGGTCTCCTTTCTCTCCTTCTACCAGTCGGCGAGACCTAACGTCAGTTGGTCTCCTCTCTCTTCTTCTATCATTCAGCAAGGCCTAGAGCCAACTTGTTTTCCCTCTCATCTTCTGTCAGTTGGCGGGACTAAGCGCCAATTGGCTCCCTTCATCTCTTCTCGTCTGTTACCTCCCTTCATCTCTTCACATCTGACACAGTCGGTGAAGCTTAGCGCTGACTGCTTCCTCTCTTTCCTATCTCTTGAAATAGTCGGCGATGTCTAGCGCCGACTGCATCTCCTCTTCCCTCTTCTCTCTCCTTCCGTCCGTCCCCTTCCTCTCTTTAACCATTCCTCTACTGCTCTCTCGTTCGACCAAGGGAGATTGAGATTAGCATCTCATGGCAGTCCTGTCGTCTAGCTATAGTGTTGTCGCACCAGGTTTGTTTTGCCCGCTTTATTGCCACGACAGATTGACCATCATGCCTAGCTAGTCGATATTGGCAATAATGTCTAATAGCGATCCTGTGAGCTGGTCTCAGTTACCGAGCTCGTTTCGCCACCATGCTATGTCAATTATCCACCAGTCTAGTCCCTATCCTAACCTTCTTGCTTGGTTGAATTCCTCTCTCCCCCCGTCTTTCTTTCTTCTTCTTGAATGTGCATGCTTGTTTACGCTCCTCAGAGAGGAAAAAGGTTAGGTCTGACTCACTTGTCCCATAACCTTTTCCATATATGTGTGTGATTGTAGAAAGCATAAATAAGAAGAATATGAGCCAAGGGAGGTGATTCCTTCAAGATCTAAGAGGGTGCCCACGCGAGTCATCCGGAGTAAGTCCCGAACCCACCTTTTAAAATTTCTCTCTCACCGGTTGGTAACACTTGCCCCCATTTTCAAACTAGGTTCCCGAGAGAGCAATCTCCGGAACGTCCCTGATCTTCCCTGAAACCCGAGACGTGAGCCGCCCGATCCCCCAGGGATTCGGAGGGAGAGATCAAGGCACCTAACCATCGGCGCCAGGTGTAACAATAATTGTTTCTTGCGAGTGTTCAACCGGAGCTAAGTTCTCAAAAACACAACCGACGCTGGGTTGTTAAAACTCATATGGCTCTATGAACGACCAGTGATATCGTTTGAACACAACCGACGCTAAGTAAACTGCCATTAAGGTCGTTTGAAATTCACCTGGTGCCAAGTTGACCAGCGCTAGGGTCGTTTGGAATTCACCTGACGCCAAGTCAACCGGCGCTCGGGTCGTTTAGAATTCACCCAGTGCTAAGTCAACCAGTGCTAGGGTCATTTGGAATTCACTCGCCGCCAAGTCAACCGACACTAGGGTTGTTTGAAATTCACTCGGTGTTAAGTCACTTCAACCGAGTAGCCAGCGCTGGGCATGGATTGATACTTGAGTCATGACTCGAGTTTGACCCATCTCATCGTCGTTTGGCTTCCCTTGGATGCGACTGGGATTCCCAGTTTGTGAGGGGCGTTCAAGGGCAGTGCGGTCTATATAAGGGGGTAAAATCCATCTTTCTTCACTTTTCACCAAGGGTAAAAAAACTTAAAACAAAATTTTCTTTAACAATGAGGAGAGGCTGCTCGGTCGAAGTTCCAGAAAGTAGTGGGACTCCAACAAAATTTTTGCAGGGAAGGTTTTCGGAAAAAAATGGGATTTTTGATGGTTTAAGGGTTTTCGGGGGGTTTTGGTGACTTCCCGACGTTGTTAGCGGTGTTGCAGAGGTTTTCCAAGAACGGCAGGGGAGTTCCGGTGGAAACTGAAAGGTCCTGAGAAAACGAACTGTTACTGAAGGCAGACCGTTGCAAGGAAGGTGTACAGTTGCAGGAGGTGAGCTGTCGCGGGGAAGGTGTAGGTTACCTTGTTGATGTGTTAGATCGAGTGGCGAGACGTGGTGACGGTTGGCATTCGATCGTGCGTCAGGCGGCATTGAAGAGTGTGGTGACGGTTGTCAGTGGGCACAACTAAATTCGAGGTGTTACGACCAGGATTCTTGGCACGTGTGAGATATCTGATCACAGCTAGCGCTGACCTTTGGAGGGCACAACTGGCATTGGGTATTGGTAATCTCAATCAGCGCTGAGTATTGACAGACTCAGCTGGCAATAGCCATTGGCACGCAACTGGCACTAGGCATCAATAGGCTCAACTGGTGCTGAGGGTTGACAGAAGCAACCAGCGCGTAGGGTTAGCAGACGCAGCCGATGCTAAGTATTAGCGGACACCGCCGACACTAAGTATTAGGAAACGTAACGAGAGCTAAGTGTTGGCAAACTCAGCCGGTGCTGATCCAGTGCTTTAGCAACTTTTGGGAGTAAACCACTAAGCCCTTTATAATGGCTGGTTCTTCTTATCAAATTCTTTATGTGCAGAGGCTTCCAAGGGAGGGCTAAATCGGCGCCTATGAGTTTACAGGCGAGGTTTTATCAAGGGGTGAGCCCATTTGGCGGACCTAGCCAGTATGTGAACCAGAGTGGCCCCTCAGTGTCACTTTCATTACTTACCCCATTTTTTTTGAAGTACGCGAGGGCAAAGATGGCAACGTCAGTACTGAAGAAGGGGTGGTACTTCTTCATTGCATGCATAGGAACATAGCTTCTGGGAGAACTTGCCCACTTTAGGGAAACGAATGGTACAAGCAAAGGGACTACTAATGTGGTCAGAAAAAGGCCTCCGGATTTAGGGGGAGCACCAATACTTCCTAGGCTATCAAGGTATTGGGATAGTACAAAAGTATTATTGAACATGATTCACTATTAATAGCGGTCCAGTGTTCGGGCAGCTACTATGACCGTTTCTCCAACACAATAAAGGTGTTACAGGAGATGTGGAGCCATGGTAGTAATACCTAGCTTTCTTGGACATGGAGAAGCAGGAATCTCTTTACTAGATCTTCATTTTATTGGAGGTCTTCCGATGATCGGGGCTATGTATGACGAGTTCGTGCCCCGGAACTCGATCATCTTCGGTGGTGCTAACTTGGGGGATGAAGAGCCGCCTGCCAATCTTCAAAAGATCTTCAAGGCCTACCAGTTGATTGCCACTCGGTCTAGTAATGACAGGGTCACCTTCATGGAATGGGTGAAATTCTTTTGTGGGGATTATCCCTATGGTGATCAGGGCACTCCGAAAGGGAAAGGGAAGGCAGTTGCGAAAGGAGTCGCCTCCCATATATCAACCTGAGACCGGTGATGACCTTGTATTCTTGGCCGCGTATTTGGCCTTATTTTTGTGTAAATTCATGCTCCTTGGATGGGGGGATGACATTCGTCCAAGCGTATTGTATGTGGCATGCGACATATCCAGAGGGCGTGAGTATGCCCTTGCTCAGCCAGTCTTGTGCAACATATACCATGCTTGGGGCCATTTCCCATGGAAAGGCCTACAAGGGCAAAGAGGGAGGGAATGACATTGTAGGAGGAGAGGCATTTCCCGGGGATTTTAAAACTCCATTCCCTATGCATTACGTGTACGGGTGGCTAAGGGCCTATTTCCCTACACCAATGTTAAGAATCAATGTTTAGGAAATAAACTGTGGCTATTCCTAATGAGGATTGCCAACCAAAGGGCTATCTTCCATACCCCAGGAGAGGCTTGAGGTCAATTTGGGAATGACTCTTTGAACATGAGGCGGGTCCCCTTTCCGGTCGAGAGCTTCACCAACTGCGCTTTCATTGATGAGTTGGGGAAGGAGCTAGACGATGCTCCAACAACCATTAAGGAGCTCATGTTTATCCTAAACATCAGTGGAGGAGTCTTACCTTATTGGACTCCGCACAGTGCCATGTTAGAGGGGTATTTCCCCCATCACTTCGCCTGTCAGCACGGGGTTGCTCACGGCTGCCCCTTCTCGGTGTTTTTCGAAAAGCATCAGAGTAAGGTGAACAAGGGGAAGACAGAAGAGTTTGGAAATTTCTGTGAGTGCTGGCTGATAGAGCATATACGGACTGCTTGGTCTATGTTTATAGAGATGACAGAAACCAGCAAATATGTATTACCTCACTTTGGCAGGAGGGTCCGAACAACTACGGCCTACGTGAACTGGTGGAGAATCACCAGCAAGGGATATTGGGATACAGATCACCCTGGGAAAGGGGCGAACGATAACTGAAGCCAAGATACCAGGTAAAGGAGACTGACGGATGCTCCTGCTTCTGATGTGGTATTTGCCTTAGATTATCCCTCTAACTGGTGAGCTTTAGGGCTTCCGCCCGAGATAGCAGTTGATGAGGCCTTGCCAGAATTACTTGCGATGAAGACGAGGACTAAGAGTGTCTTCGATAATCTTAGTTCCATCTTCTAGTGGGATGAAGGGCGGCAAGTCCCTGGTTATGAAAAGCATCCCCCAAAGGACTTGAATGCCCTAATCGAGAGTGGTCCCCATAGTAAATTGGCTTGAGGGCCTTCCCAGGGAGGTGGATCTGAAGCGGCCGGTCCTACTCCAGTAGGGGGGAAGAAAAGAAAGTGCTCGACCGCTGCCGACGCTCGTGCACCATCTTCAATTAGTGGGCATACTCGGAGGCGCAAGAGTGCCAATCTTCCTATGATGTCAGAATCAAGAGGTAGGTCTTCCTCTTCTGATCTTTTAGGAACTATCCCAGTAGCACCCTTTGTGCCCTTTAGACCACTTTCTACTTCTCTTGAATTGTTTTCTTTTTCTTTAGAAACTGAGGCAGATGACTTCGACTGCTCTGAGCCCATTGTCATTGCCTCTGATCAGGAGGTGACTCTGAATCTTGGGGAGGCACCCTTGAGTCCAAGGGTATTCCTGAGTCAAAGGCGGCTCGAATGGAGACTGACAGGGATGAAGGCCCTGAAGCACTGTTCTAGGTAGGGGCTATGATGTTGATGTGGCCTCCATGCATTAGGATCTTAGTGCCCCGACCGAGGCAGGGGCTATGACTCAAGAAGAAGAGCCTGAAGTTGATGACGTGCCTAAGCACCAAGAGATTGCTGCCCTCGTGGGGATAGGTCGTGAAGATGAGGGGACTGACCTCTTTGTAGCCGAAGTTCTGGCTGTTGAAGGTGCAAGCCAAATGATAGAAGCCGTTCTCTGAATTGGCTGGAGAGGAGACGGTTCCAGAACTTGCTAATGTTGAAGTGGCAGTTCAGGAAGATGAAGAGCAAGGGGAACAGGTTTCTTCAGAACCTACTGGGACAGAAGTAGAGGTCCCCATAAGAGAGGGTCAAGACAGCGAGACTGGCATTGAAGAACCCAGGCAGGCTGAGGCTAGGGCTGCCTATGAGTCCGAGGGGCAAGAAGCTCCAGGTTTTGCCCTTATTTCAGAGGAGCTAGTGGCTCAGACGACTATCACTTCAATAAGCTTGGTCCTTGAGGTCGAGGTTTCTTCACCAGTAGTAGTCTCAGCAGCACCATCTAGGCTTACTTTTAGTGGTGTTTCTAGCATGATTGCAAGGATGCTTAGAGCAGGCCTTCAGGGCTTAAAGGAGTTGCCTTTCAATGAGCTAGGAGAAGCTTTGACAAAGCTGAGGGAGTTCGCTGCCACTACTGCGGTCGGGAGTGCACCATAACTGCTTTCCCATTTTAATGCAACTCTAGACGAGTTGGAGAGTTGGTGGTTAGGGGTGCTACATCATGAGGTAGAAACTGGTAGGCTAGCCTTCTTAGAAGAGTTGATCATGCGCCATCGTAAGGAGATAGATGCTTGCATCTAAAAGAAGGCCACGATAACTTGCCGTCAGTAGGATCTCAAGAGGGAGGCACAAGGAAGCTTCAAGAGAATGATCAAAATCAAGGAAGAGATGCGAATACTGAGACAGGAATTTGCGGGCCTTGAGACGGAGATGGTTTAGAGGAGGGCCATGAAGGCATCATTGATTGAAGATTTGTCTGAACTCAATGGCACAATTGAGTCGGATACTATGGCGATGGCAGCAGAGACTCAAACGATGGCGGAACTGAAGGAGCGTGTCCAGGGCACCGAGACTTCTCCTGCAGCGTGCAGCACAGAGATCAATAAGATGATTGATAGTTTCTGAACATGTCATTTCCTCTTACCAGTGCTTTGTAAAAAAATTTAACTGATGAATAAAGTGCTTCTCCCTTTTGATTGACTTTGCTACATGATTTCATTCTCTTCTTACTTTTGCTGCACCTCATGTGGTTTCATTTTTGAATGCCTCTCGACGCTTTTATTGCCCCAAAAGGCTAATACACTAGGCCCCGTGGTGGCCTACCGTGGCTTGAATAACGTCGAAATGGGGAGTCATTGCTTTTTCTTCTCTTAATGTCTGATTGACCAAGGGCTCATAGTTCATTTTTCTCATGATTTGGTGAGCCTAGTTGCTATAGATAGTCCAATTAAGAGGGGCTTCGGCCTCCATTAGTGGCGCATTACTTCAAGCTCATCATAGTTTTTAGTTTTCGGCATGAACTCCTTGAGATGTTTTGAAGCGATACGTATGACCTCCAAATGACTCTAGAGGCTGCAAACTTTGGTTCTTAAGTTTGCTAGGGGATCCTGCCCCTGAGGGGACGAAAGTTGCTCTTTATCAAACTGCTCTCCTCTTGAGAGGTCGGGGAAAAGTAGAACTTTCAGCTGGTCACCGGTCTGAGGAGCATCCTCAATACTTATAGCAACTGGATTTTGAAAAATATTTCACGGCAGTTGTCGCGCCACTTTGGCTTTCAAGAGCGTAATGGGGATATGAAGCACTTTCTGCTGGTCTGGCGTATAGGTGATTGTTGGAGCTGGGAATTCTATCCCCATGGCTTGCTCAATCTCAAGAATGACCTCTGGTTCATCTTTCAGCCAAGATGGCTCAAAACTGGGGGCAGAGGACGAAGATTCCTTTTCAAGCGAAGAAGGAGTTTCTTGAGGGATGATGGTTGGGATGTTAGAATGAAGGGGGGTTAGGGGTAAGATTCTTCCCTGTCAGTCTTCCTCCTTGAACATGCTCACCAATGTTCTCCCAACATCCTCAACATCTTCATGAGACAAAGACATAGTCTTACTTGTAGACTTGTGACCTCCATCGTTTGGCTTTTAGGACGATCTCAGATTTGTGAAGTAATATTTAGCTTTGAGATAGTGAGTTTCAGCCACCGAGAATGGTCTTTTGTCAGCAAAGATCATATGTTGTCTCCTGTCTCGGCTATACTTGAAACATTGGTGTAATGTTGATGGAACCACCCGCTGGACATGGAGCCATGGTTGACCGAGGAGAATATTGTAGGAATTGTCGGTGTTGATTACATGAAACTAAGAGTAATCGTTCAGCTCACAGATATTAAAACGAAGGCGTACCATGCCAGCTGGCTTCTCTCTTGATTGGTTGTTGAACTGCGACATGGGTCGGGGTAAGATCTTCGAACCCCAACCCTAATCGAGTAAGGATCCTCCTTGGAATAAGGTTCCTCCATCTAACATAATTCGGTTGATGGGATGTGCATGTAATTCGCCAGTAACAAAGAGAGGGCTAATATGAAATTATTTCACCAACTACAGATCGTCCTCTGAAAAGGTGATTGGCATACATCCTTCTAAAATTGTCAAGTCGAACTCACTAGGTTCTATTTTGGTTTCGTACACTTCTTGGTTAGAGAGAGCTTGAACCAAAGCCATCTGGTAATCCTTCGAGAGCATGAGGGCGTCGTAGATACCGAGAAGAGCCGGAAGGTTTTGTAGATGCCCTATCACATCATATTTCACTTTTTCTTGATCAAGGCCTTGTGCTTCTGGTTGTGCCACTGATTTGGGTGGTATGTTGGGTTGAGGAGTAGGTTTGGGTAGAAAAGGTTTATTTTGGCCGGCTGGCTAACTTGATTGCACAACTGGTTTGGTTTGAGTGACAGAAGTTTGATGTTTTGGAAGAGACTGAGTGTATGGGATCAAAGGGGTCCCAGAGAATTGTAGAATAGGTGAATCATTTGAAGTATTTGGGATTAGGAAGGTGCCCGAGGAGCTGTAAGATAGGAAGACTAGTCTTTGGATTAGGGGGCAGTGGCGGACTGGGGAACTTCAAGGTGCCCGACATCTACGGTGAAGTCCCCCTAATCTGAGATTTATTTGTCCCATGGTGGGTATTCCTCCTGAAATGTGCACTATGTAGCAAGCTCCATGAGAATAGGAGCTTTGCCCATTTGATTCTCTCAATGTTTGATCGAAGTCAGGCTCAGGGGGCCACTGGGGTTTCTTTGGCTTCAACTTCTTGTGCTTCTTTGAAGAAGGTGGCTCTGCCTTGGCTTTAGCTGCCAGGGCATCACCAACTATTAAGAATCCTGCTGCCAGTGCCAATGTCTTTCTCAATCGCTTATGTTGCATCATGCTTATATTGATTCCTTCGAATTCTCAGTCGAGAGCCTCGAAGTCCAGGCATATCAAGGTTGTACTTGCAGGGGACATAGAAGAGGGGGAATGAGAAGTAGGAGAAGAAGAAGGAGAAGGGTTAGAAGGTGGGGGACTTTTAAGGTCATTCTCCTCATTAGACCGATTTGGGCAGATTTTTACTTCATCACCAGGATTGGACGTGTGCAGGGGGTCTTTTAGGTGTTTCCTTGCTTAGATCGTTGGGGAGTGCTTTTAACGTCGTCACCCTCATTGGACGTGTGCTGAGTGGGAGGTGGCACGAGAACGTCTTCTTGACAAGATGAAGAAGGAAGAAGGATCGTGCCAGAGAAGAAGTCCAGTAAAGTTGGCAGTGGAGGAAGGGGCCTGAGAAATTTCTACTCGATTGTGGGTTAAGCGGTCTTGTTTCTTTGGCGAGTAGCCCCTGGTACCCGTCTCTTTCTGGTTTTCTAAGGTGTTGTTTGATTCGTCTCGCTGGGCTTGCGAACAACTCTAGCTTGGAGAACTACTTCTCGCCTTAGGGACCTGAGTCTGCTTCAGCCATGGTAGATATCCATGGCTGAGAAGTCAGGAATTCGGTGGAGTCCGAGTCCTTGGTAGGAGGGTCCTGCTCTGTGAGATCTTCTTGCTCCAATAGAGGAATTACTTGGGAATAACTTTTGGGGAGATTGTAAAACTCCTGACACTCCCACATTTTCCTTGTGAATATATCAAGGAAACTTATGCATTCTGACAGGTAATGACCTCTTATCTGATGGTACGAGCACCAACAATCTTCAGTCCCCTTAGCAAGGCGACGGGGTTGCCTTGCCTACTTCAATGTGATTATGCCTTCCTGAAGCATTATAATGAAGAACGTGTAAAGGATGTTAGGCATTTCGTCTTCCTCTTGGATGGTTACAGCATGGGAGGCCTCCGCTGCCCCAAAGGCCTTCTTTAAGTCTTCAAGCTTTATCTGACCCTTTTGAATCAGAGCCTCGATAATATCCTTCAGCGTGTAGCAGTATTCTATAAGATGATTGATCCTCTGATGGTAAGCACAATAATTCGCCAAAGTGTCAAGGCTAGGTTGCTAGGGGAACTTGGCTTCTGGAAGCTGGATCATATTCTGTTCCAATAATAACCGGAACAATGTAGGGACCCATTCCTTCTCGAATGGTTAGACCTTGTTCCTGTGCCTGGTGAAATAATCACCCTGATCAAGGTTGGCTAATGGGGGTACCCGATGGTATGACTGTTGTTGCTTGCCAACTTGGAGTGTTATATTTGCCGTGCTTACCCCTTTAGAGAGGTCCAAAGTTTGGGAGGGAGGCTTCTTTGAATCAGTGACCGTGACAACTGCACTGATCTGAGGGAAACGGGATGAGGGACAAAATTGTCCTATGAGGTAGAAGGAGGGGGCTGCCATGGAGGTGTACCATCAAAGTGATGGGAATTGACCTCATGGTTAGCCAGCTGGCGTGCGACGTCGATACGATCGATCTTTTCCATCATCGCACGAACCATATCCTCAAACTTGTTCATGCACCCTTCCTACACATCACCGGGCTCGCTTACAACCATTATGCTGACCGTTTCTCTATGGTGGTCAACATTAGTGGCAACTGAGGGCTTACGAACTTGACGGGTCGTACGTGATAGGTCAGTCAGTAGGGGCCAGCATGCCCTGATTAAACTCGACTCTTGTATGCTGATAACGTTTGGACCGGTTCTTGATGGTCTTGGGACCGTGGCTGCTGAGTGGTTGAGTCTTCTTCTGTGATAGTAACAACAGTACAAGGCTCGTGGAGCTCTTCTTCAGGCTTCATCGCCTGAAGGGGGTAGAAGGGATTTAGGTGAAGAGGGTCGTCAAAATTGGCTATTTTGACTTCCTTGGTCACCTCCCTAGTCAAAATTTACAAACCTTTATCACGTTTAGCCTTGAGGTTTTGATGGACCTTGCGTCAAAACTGCGATCTAGGTTGCGACTGGTCAGCTCTTTTTGCACGGGAGAGAGCTGTCTCCATCAGGTGCGACAATGGATGAGGGCCGAGGAGGATAAAGGACTTGCTCTTCCATCAGGTTAATGTCCTGAACTCTCTTATGAGCTCCAGAGGCACGACCAAAGTACTCTTGGGAAAAACCTTCGAGTGCCAAGGTTGAAGGTGCTTTCTCGATGAAGGAGGAGTGGTTTGGAGTAGGATTGAGTCATGCGAAGGCCCAAGTCTAGGGCGAGGGGACATCTTCGATGGCGACGGGCGTGTGCTCATTGAATAAGGATTACGGGAGACCAGGGGGTAAGCCCGGGCTTGTGCAAGTGATCTGGCCTTAGGAGGTCAAGAACTACGAGCAGGTGTCTGTAAGAGAATAGGTGTAGGCCTTCTCCTTACAGGGTGCGCTTGTGTGTGATAAGTAGGAGGATGAGGGGGTCGTCTCCTGTGTACTTGGGTTGACGTAACAATGACGCTGCTCCGAGTGGTAGGATGCATATGAGTAGCGTGTGCAGGACCTGGCCTTGGAAGGTTCGTCTTGGACACAGACTCGAGGTAATAGAAGGGCTGCCCCGAGGTGTGACTCGAGTGGGTAACCCACGAGCCTTGTGGTGTGTGTGAGGGGTGGAGACTGTGGGGTTTCCACCTCAATGTGTTGAGCCTTTAGAGATAGAGACTAATGGTGCAGAAATGTGGGGGGTAGACTTATGACGACCCACATAAGCAATGACAACTTGTTTGCCTTTTGCAGAAAGGGACTGGGCAGCCTTCCGGTGTACCTCAAAAAAACAACCGGCAAGTGACTTGCCGATGGCTAGGTGCATGATGTGTGGGGCAAAAGAAGTGCTGCCGATGCAGGGCGCCTTTGTAGAATTTCCATCAGAGCGAGGAGATTGGGAGTGAGAGACTTTTAAGTCCTGCCTCACACCGATCCAAGTTAAGACTTGGGAGCTAGACAAGGGGTTTTTACTCAAGAGGATGGTTAGGAACGAAGTTGAAGGAACTTGTTCCCTAGGAACCCACAAGCCATAAATAAAATGTGAAAAGATAATGAAAGCATATAATAAAAGAAGAAACTAGCCAAACAAGAACAATTCGACCAAGGGGTAGTAAGTCCCTAGTGGAGTCACCAAGCTGGTTAGGTGCTTCGATCTCGCCCTCCAAATCCTTTTGGGGATTGAGAGGCACGCATCTCGGGTTTCAAGGGAAGACTTGGGACATTTTTGAGATCGCTCTCTTGGGAACCTCATTTGAGAAAGGGGGCAGGTGTTACCAACCGGTCAGATAGAAATTTAAGGTGGGTTCGGGACTTACTCGAGTTGTCTCGTGTGGGCGCCCTCTTAGATCATGAAGAAAGCCCCCCAATACTAAAATTGGTTTGAAATCTCCTCCCTTGGCTTGTATTCTTCTTGTTTTCTGCAATCACACATATATGGCAAAGGTTATAAGATAGGTGGGTCAGACCTCACCCTTTTCCTCTTTGATGAACATACACAAGCATACACATTCAAAAAGAAAAATAAGAGAAGAAAGATGGGGGAGAGAAGAATTCGACTGAGCAGGAGGATCAAAGCGATAACTAAAGTAGTGAATAATTAGCCTGATGTGGTAGTAAAACAGGCTCGGTAACTAAGAGCAGTTCACAGGACTACTACTAGACATCATTACCAGTACCAACTAGCTAGGCATGATGGTTAGTCTGTCGTGGCAATAAAGCAGGCTAAGTAATCCTAGCACAACAACATTATGGCTAGACGACAGAACTACCATGAGAGGCTAACCTCAATCCCTCTTAGTCGATGAAAGAGTAACAAAATAATGGTTATGAGGAAAGAATAAGAAATGAAGTAAGAGAAGAAGGGAACAGAAGGAGGGAGGGAGAAGAGAGGAAGAGAAGAGTATGAAAGGCGAGAGAATAAAAGAGAGAGAGGGAAGGAAGACGCAATCGGTGCTAAGCATTGCCAGCTATGTTAGAAGGAAGAGAGAGAAAATGTAGTCGACACTAGGCTTCATGGACTGTGTTATACAGCGAAAAGGAAAGAGAAGACGCAGTCGGTGCTAGGCTTCACCGATTATGCCTGAAGAAGAGAGAGAAAATACAGTTGGCGTTAAGCTTCGTCGACTATGTCAAAAGAAGATAGAGAAAACGTAGTCAGCTCTCGGCTTCACCGACTGTGTCAAAAGAAGAGAGAGAAAATGTAGTCGGTGCTAGGCTTCACCCACTGTGTTAAAAGAAGGGAGAGAAAATGCAGTCAGTGCTAGGCTTCATCGACTGTGTCAAAAGAAGAGAGAGAAAATGTAGTCGATGTTAGGCTTCACCGACTGTGTTAGAAGAAGAGAGGAAAAATACAGTAGGAGCTAGGCTTCACCGACTGTGTCAGAAGAAGAGAAAAGGAGAGACCCAGCAGGCATTAGGCTTGCACCGGTTGTGAGGGAAGGGAAGCAAGAGAGAGAGATCGAGCCGGTGTTAGGCTTCGTGAACTGTGATAGAAAAGGAGAGAGAGAAATCCAACAGGCCCTAGGCTTCATCGATTGCAACAGAAGAGAAGGAGAGAGAAATCCAGCCAGTGTTAGGCTTCACCGACTGCATCAGAAGAGAAGGAGAAAGAGAAATCCAGCTGGTGCTAGGCTTCATCGACTGCAACAGAAGAGAAGGAGAGAGAGAAGAGAAGAAGAGAGAGAGAGATAGAAATGAGAAACATGGGAGAAGAGAGAAAAATGGAAGGAGAGAGAAAGAGGGAAGGAGAGAAAAAGTTACCTGCTTGAAGGGTATCTGCCCTTTTCCTCTCTCTCCTCTCTCTCTCCAAGACGTACTCAAGAACTTCAGCAAGAATGGAAATTTTATTGAATCAATGAAAAATGAATCAAAGGTCCTTACAATTTAACTTTGCATGTTTATATAGAATTGGGCTAAAACAAGGGTGTACGCCAAAAACCTAGCCATAATTAAAGATAATTACAATTTAATTGAATTTAAAGAAATTCTAAAAATAGGTACAAAAGACTATTTTGCCCCCGCCTAACAATGTATTGAATTTCAGAACAGTCCGTGTTGCTACCTGAGAACTTGCATGATCTTCCATGACTAAACCGGGGTTGTTTTAATACCCGTTTTCTCAAAAGATTATTGTTTTCTTATACGGGTCGGCATGACGATCGTTTTGATACCAACTTCGAGCCATGAATAATGTTTTTGAGCCATGATCATGAAACTTGAATTTTGGATGAATATTGAAAACTTCAGATTGATTGTGTGCTCTTTCCTTGATGTTTCTTCATGATTTCTTTATTGAATCACACTGAGCATGCCGTTATGATCACGTTGCAACAAACGTAGCTTGATTTCGTGTTCGGATGAAGATTTTACCGTCTTGAGTTTTTGACCTGAATCTTGAAATTCGACGGCCGAAATTTACAACTGATCTGACAATTTCTTGTGTGAAATCCAACAGTTTATTGTACGCGACGTTCGGACCAGAGATAGCTTCGGATCTCACGCACATAATGCAATTGGTTTCTTGCTAATTGAGTATGCGAGCGTCGTGATCTGGCTACTCGAATGAGGCGTGCTGCTGCTGAATTTTCTGCAGCTTTCTTCACAGATTAACGATTTTCATTTAGTTTTTCTCTCTGCTAGAGCGTCGTCACGGGGCGTACCACATATCGAATTGCTCATCTTGATGAGACGAACATGCTCACCAAAATTGGGAGCGATCCGACTTGGAACGAGTGAGTTCTAGGCCCCAAAAGTGACTGCTCGTGACTATAAAGACAACCACCTTTAATGGAGTTTTGATGGAGTGAGGCCACACAGGAATAGTGTGTGGCCTACCCTTTTTCGGTATTTTACCTATAACTTTGTCTTGGAGTGCTAGATTAAGCCAAAAATTGACTTATAGGGGTTTTTTACTGTGTTGGATCTAATGGTAGTGGTCCCACAGCTGTTTGACACACCAAAAGTATGGCTCTAGTTATAGGGTCCATTTCAGGGTGCTAGAGACTAATTTCGTTGAAATTGTTTCTTGTGTTCAATACTTTAGACATGTCTGATCGTAATGAAACTTGGTAGGTGGTCTTTTGAAGTTCTGATGAAGATCTTTGACTAATTCTAGGGCCATTATGAGACTGTCAGAAATTTCCACTGTTTTGTAGGCTTTATTGACCTGCTTCCTATCTGAGACCATGATGCTGAAAAATACGTTCAAACAATGGGGATGTCACGATAACTGAAGATAGTTATACAATTATCGACGTGTAGACAGATACTCCACCAAAATGAAGAAAGAAATATTACACAAATTTGACAATATGACAATAAGCACAAGATGAAAAACAACTAAATAATCATCAAAGTTTAGCTTGATTCTATTTAACGAATAAAAATACACCTACATGCTCTTGTATTGTTTCTTGTAGGACTATCAAATGCTCCTCAAAAGGAGTACAAAAAAAAAAAACCAAGTACAAACAAGCCGTCATTGGCTGCACATAAGTACAACATTAAATGTTGCACACATCTTGATTGATCACGGTACATTCTCGTGATTCATTCATTTGATTCAACTGTTGTGTCTTTTAATGCCTTAAATTAACATTATTACTCGCAACAACAACATATTCTTCACACCACTGAAAAACTCCACAGTTATAATATAACCTATTCGGTTTAGATGAGCTCGAGGATGCTTTGATGGCACATTGTATATTATGACAACGAGAACACTAATGAGGTGGATAAGCTCCATTAGTTGTAGAAGAATATGACATTTTGATAGCTTGGCATAAATAAAAGAAAGACATAAATGATACAAAATACCATGCATACAATAGCTTGAGTGTGAGCATCATAGATGTTAGATGTCTTCATATGTGTTTACGTTCCAATCTGTGCCAATCTCTGGGATGAGATCTGCTCAAATCCTAGCAAAATCTAAGTTATTTTTTAAAAGGTAGGAAAAGTGGGGTCGCTTGAATTATGGGCTCCGAAAAATCCTAGATCTATACAGATCCGGTCTTTTTCTGAGTCCACTGGCGAAGCGACCTCCAAATCCATATTTTGACCTAAAAATGCTTCTAAATTTAATCAAATCTAATACTCAATTAATTTTAAAAAATAAAAATAAAGCATAGAATTAAATGAAGAAAAACAAGTTAAATTAAACAAGGAAATATATACTTACCTTAAGGGAATCGAAACACGGAGTTTCGTGTTTGGATCAGGCTGCTCTTCTGATTTGTTCCACCATATCCTTTTTTGGATGTCTTTTATTGATGGAATTGATAGATGTAAGGTTCTTTGACCTAGATCTAAGGTTTCAAAGGTAGGGAGAAAAACTGAGAATGTTAGGTAGGGTCTACCTACGCTTTTCTTAGGATTAGAAGAGAATTTCATTAATTTCCTAACGGTTTAGGATCTCCAGAGGTTGAATATAAATTATGATATTTTCTCTATTTTTTGGGTAATTTTCTTAATTTGTTTTAGGAATTTTCGAAGTGGTTTTTCCTAGTTTTGGACAATTTTTCAAATTTCGAGAATTTTTAAGAGATTTATTTCTTTTTTTTTTGTCTCATTTTTGTCTTCCTTTTGAGTTAGAGACATGGGGTATTTGTAAGATTCAATTAGTGATTTTCCTTTATGTTTTTGGAATTTTTTTGGAATGTTTTGAATTTATCTTGGAGTTTGAGCCTTACTTAATTCAAGAAAACATCTTTACTACATCATAAAACATGTTGACTGCATCATCAGGCCACGTCTGCATCATTAAGCCGCGTATGCGCCTTCCGAGCTGCGTTACATCCCGGCTCGACACTTGAGTCTCACAGGGATAAAATTGTTATTTGTTATATCTTTTTATCCATAAGTCTGATTTAGGTGATTATTGAACCGTTGGAAATATATCAGACAACACTTCAAATTGGGATAAGATTTGGATAGTTTTGGAGCAATTAAATTGGTTCTAGGTTGCCTACGGTCTATTAGGATTTGTGTGGTTCTTTAAGACCAAAATCGAGGTTTTTAGGAGTTCCCTTTGCCAGAATTTCGATGGGGATGTCTACAGTTGCCCCTCTTTGGCATTCACCTGGGGAACTAGGCCAATGACAAAGAAGTAGACATATGAGACACTGTGGGAAGGAAAACCTTTTTTGAGGGATCATTCTTTTAAATGATCAGTACCCTTTAAGTAGGCGGTACGCTGATGGATGCTTTTGATCCGTAAGACATTGAACTGACACCGCTATCTTTGAGTCACTGCGGTTGAGAGGTCTCCGACAATCGGGATCCGAAGTGACAGTCAATAAGAACCTTGCTATCTTTGAGTCGGTGACACCCATTGTTGTAGTCACTCCAATGCTACCTGGGAAGTTGCTAGTATAATCATATTTGACTTTAGACCTCTTTCTTGGGGTTTGGTTCTCCAATCGAATGGGACTTTGATTTAGAAGAAATGATGAGATGATGAATTTCGGGCTAATTGAACTTCTTCTTCGCCTTCGATTATGATTCTTAGGATCCATAGGTCCAGGCTTTTTTGTATGGGAATCTATGGGTTGGTCTTTGTTTTCCTAAAGGTTTGCAAGCATGGAAATCCAGGATTTGGTGGCGATGGACATATCGTATCCAAGCCTCCATGAAAGTCCTTCCCTTTTTTAAAACATTTTAGAAGGTTTTGAAGAGAGATTGAATTTTAAAATAGAAACATAGTTTCGAGCTACATTTTAACCAAAGAAATTAAGTTTTTTGAAAACTCACGAGACATATAGAGGAAATTTTGAAGATGGATGAGAAATTTTAAAAAACAAGTTTTGGTAAGTAATTTAGGCTCATGCTACCATGGAGCTATCTCTCTCTGTCTCCCTTTCTCTTCCTCTTTTTTTTTTGTTTTAATGAGCTTATCGAGCCTCTACTTGAGACTTTCAGGATGGTGAATCACTAAATTCTTCTTCATCTTCTAATCTTGGTTGATCTTTCACAATTCAAGGAAGAATTTTGAGAAAACTAGTGTCTTGGATAATATGGGATGTGCCTCAGAGTACTCAAAATATCCTTGGACTTCCAATTTTGTTTCTCTACTACCACTCTTTCAAACTTCAAATAGTTGAGCCTCTTCAAGTTTTCTTGGACTGATGCCTTCCTTTAATTTATGATGCCATTCTAACTTGAGAAGAGAATAATTTCTGAAGATTCTAATGAACAGACAAAAATGTAGAGAAGTTCTATTTTTCTATCGCCCCGGAGTCCCTTTCGGGTGTTCAGGCCGGTAGCCTTTTTTCCAACGCTCGGGGTTCCTTTAAGATTTTCAATCTAGTGGATTTTTTTTTTCTCTGCCACTGAGGTCCCAGCCCAGTGGCTTTTTTTCTAACGCTTTTTTATTTTTGTAGAAGAAGAAGATGAAGAAAGACGAGGAGAGTAGTCGGTGGCATTTTTTTTATTATTTATTTTTTGTTCTTGTGGTACTTCATCCTAAAAAATAGATAAAAACTCGATCAACCTTCCTTCTTCCTAGTGGCAGGGAGGTTCTAGTATTGGTTATCCGTAGAATTTTCTTGCCCCTAGTTGGTATCTGATACTTTCTGGACAAAGGTTGTCGAATTCTTATAGAATCTTTCCGCCTTAGATTGCTTCCCTCCAGCTTTGATCTTCAGACTCATAGTCACTCTCACCTGCCTAGTCCTTCAATCTCTTGTTGGACGGGCTAAGCTCATCTTTTTCCTTGTTTTTCTTTTTTTTTTTTAACTCCTTAGGTTGTCAATACCATGGAGTATGATGCCTAAGCTTGGCATGGATGCCCCACTTGGCTTATTTGAAAGGGAGGAGTAAGCGATCACCCCACGCCTTTTCGGTAATCCTTTTAAGTTGCAACTTCTTGTCTCCCTTGAGGAGCACATCGCCTCAAGGCGTTTTGGGAGTCGTCAGATAAGGTGTGGGCATCACCGATTGCCCCTGCTTTATTTTCAACATCAAGTGAGGATGCCCATATCAAATGCTTTAGCAGGCCCGCCCCTATAGGGTCTTCTCCATTTGATGAGACAATTAGTATCTTAGATGGGACCGCCTCTATAGTAATTTCATCAAATGGGGCGATCCCTATCAAACTGGTGGATAGGACTGCCCTTGATTGATCTTCTGTTTTTCTTTGATTGTGGGCTGCCCCAAGTAGTGGAGTCATGCCCCTGCCCCTATCCTTTTCTCATCCTTTCTCATTAGGGAATAATATGATCTTATATTTAATGTCTGGTTCTTCTTCCCATATAGGTGGGTTATTCAGAAAATCCTGTGAAAGTGGCCCAGGTGGTCCCCTTAGAATTTCTAGGGGTTTGATTTCTTTTAACTCTTGCAGAGGTGTTGGATCTTCAAGAATGATCAAATTTTGATAATTCGCTTCTTCGGTGTTGATTGCTAGGTTAATCATAGTAATTGATGTAATAGACTATTTAGACTCATCTCTTCATCCCAAATAGGTGGATTTGCCAAAAAGTCAAGTGAAGGTGAACCAGGTGGGCCTCTTAGGATTTTTAAAGGTTCAATTTCTTTCATCCATTCTTGAGGGGATGGATCTTCATTTGGGTTCACACTAAGGGATAGTTCAACAGACTCCACTAGGCTTGACTCTTTTGTTTATTTGGGGATTGCACTATCAAGATTAACGCATTCCTCACAAATGTTGTCTTGGGAGTCCCTAGCTTTAGGATCTCGATTGAGCTCATTGATGACTTGAGCCTTATGTGGGTCATCCACTACACTTATTTGAAAGATGAGATCATTTTATTTTGTGGTGACATGTATCATAGGGATGTCCTAAACTTTTTGTGCGCTCGTTTCTTCGACCAGAATCGAGATTTTTCTTGTACGTATTTGAAGACATTTTTCAACACCTTGGTCCCTGATGCTGAATAAAAAGGAAGTTAGTCAATAAAGCCTTAACATATAGTGAAATTCCCAACAGTCACAGAATTGTCCCAGAATGGGCTTTCGAAGCACTCCAATAGGCTACCTACAAACTTTCGTCTCAATCTGACATGTCTAAGGCAACAGTTACAAAGAAAATGTTTTGGAAAAAATAACCTCTAGAGCCCTGAAATGGACCCCGTAATTAGAACTATATTCTCAAAGCATCAAACAGTTGAAAACCCTTATGGGTCAAGTTTCGGCTTAATTGAGTATTCCAAGACAAAGTTATGGGTAAAAGACAAAAAAGGGGTAGGCCTCACGCTAATCTCGTGTGGCCTCCCTACACCAATCTCCATTAAAGAGGCTGATGTGTACAGTCCCGAGCAGCAACTTCAAAGGCTCGTATCTCACTCGTTTTGAGTCGGACTGCTTTCAAATTTGGTGAGCATATTTGTCTCATCAAGACAAGCATTTTGATATGTGGCACGACCCATGACGATACCCGAGCAGGGAGAAAAACTAAAGAGAATTTAATGATTTGTGAAGATGGCTACAAAAAATTCAGTAGCAGCACGCCTTCCTCGAGCGGCCAAATCACGACGCTCGTATACCTGATCAATGCAAAACTAATTGAATTATGTACGTAACATTCGAGACTATCTCTGGCCGAACGTCGTGTACGATGAACGGTTGGATTTCACACACAAAGGCATCGAAGCTGCTGTAAATTTCGGCTGTCGGATTTCTAAATTCCGACCAAAAATCCAAGTCGAAAAAATCTTCGTCCGGGCACAAAATCGAGAGCCGTTTGTTACCACGCGATCATGAAGCATGCTCAGTGAAATAGAACAAAGAAATCACAGAAAAAATAAGAAACAAGCACACTATCGATCCGAAGTTTGCAAGATTCATCCAAATTTTGAGTCGCATGATCATGGCTTAAAAACACGATCCACAGCTCGAAGTTGGTACTAAATCAATGGCCATGCCGAGCTCTACAAGAAAACAATCATCTTTCGGTCAAACGGGCATCAAAGCAACCCCGGATCATCCACGAAAGATCACGCAAGTTTTAGGGTAACAGTAGGGACTGTTTTAGAATTTCACACTATTGGGTAGGGGCAAAACAGTCCTTTTGCACCCAATTTTAAAATTTCATTTAATTTAATTATATTGTAATTACAATCAATTTAGTTAGTTTTTGGGCATCCACTCATGTTTGGGACCAATTCTATAAGTATATGCTAAACACAATTGTTAAAGGACATTTGATTATTCAATACTTATCAATAAAATTTGAGAGTTTTCACGTTCAAATTGTGGGTACGTCTTGGAGAGAGAGAGAGAGAGCAGAGAGAAGAAAAGGGTTGATACCCTTTGATAAGGAAACTTTCTCTCTCTTCCTCTTTTCTCTCTCTCTTTCTGTCCTCCTCTCATCTCTCTTTCTCTCCTCCTCTCATCTCTCTTTCTCTCTCCTCCTATTTTCTCTCTTTCTCTCTCCTCCTCTCATCACTCTCTTTCTCTCTCCTTCGCTTTTCTTTCTCTTTCTCTCTTTCTCTTTCTCTCTCTTCCTCTCATCTCTCTCTTCTCTCTCCTCCTCTCATCTC
>NW_006497436.1:1667358-1720396 GCF_000471905.2 Amborella trichopoda
CTTCTTCTCTCTCTCTTTCTCTTTCTCTCTCTTCCTCTCATCTCTCTCTTTCTCTCTCCTCCTCTCATCTCTCTCTTTCTCTCCTCACGTCCATCTTTCTTTCTTATTTCCTCCCTAATATCCTTTATCCACTTTCCTTCTTTTTCTTTTTCTTTACCTTTCCTTTCTCTCTCTTCTCTTTCCTACTGTCTCTCTATTCTCTCTCGTTCTTCTCTATTCATGCATGGCAAAGTCTATCGCCTAGTATGCTGTCTTTTTGCTTCAAAGACACCAGCAGCGAGCCGGGCCTTAACCCGAGTGGCGGGCCGGGCCTCTGTCAAAGTCTCATTGTCTTCCCTTCTATCATGGATGGTGGAAGCACATCACCGTCCATGTTCTCTCTCTTCTTAATCGTCTATCATTACATATTTTCTCTCTCCTCTTAGTCTCTATCATGAAAGGTGAAAGCACACCACTACTCATGTTTTCTCTCTCCTCCTAGTCTCTGTTATGGATGGTGGAAGCACATCGTCGCCCATATTTTCTCTCTCCTCCTAATCTCTATCATGGACGACAGAAGCACATCGTCCTTACGTCGTGAACGGCGAAAGCACATCGCTGCCCATATTGTCTCTTTCTTCTTAATCGTCTGTCATGGACGGCGGAAGCACATTGTTGCCCATATTTTCTCTCTCTCCTCCTAATCTCTGTCATGAACGATGGAAGCAAATTGCCGCCCATGGTTTCTCTTTCCTCTTAATCTTTTGTCTTGGACGACGGAAGCACATCGCCACCCATGTATTCTCTCTCTTCTTGCATTCTTCTATCATAGACGGCAGAAGCACATCGTCGCTCATGTTTTCTCTCTCTTCTCTCATTCTTTTGTAACAAACGGCAGAGGCTCATTGCCACCCGTGTTTTCACTCTCTTCTTACCCTTCCTTCATGGACAGCGAGAGCTCATCGCCATCCATGTTCTTTCCTATCTTTTTTCTCATCACTGCCCATGTTCCCTTGCTCTCTTCTCTCTCCTTCTTCTTCATTATTTTCCTTCTCTTTCATTTTTTTCCTTTCTCCTTCATTGCTTATCTTGGGTTAGTGCCTCGATCTCGCCCTCCTGATCTAGGTCATCTGGTGGCACGTGTCTCGGGTTTTTGGTGAACCCAGGATTTGAGATCACTCTCTGCGAACCTTGTTCGAGGGCAAGAGTAGGTATACCAACCAATGAGAGAGGAATTTATGTGGGTTTGGGACTTACTCGGGTTGGCTCGCGTGGGCACCCTCTTAGATCACGAAGAAAGCCCCCTAACTACTTGAGCTAGTTCGGAATCGCCTCCATTGACCTGCAATTTTTTTTTTTTTCTGCACAGCACTTCTATAGTTAATTTATAAGACAAGTGGGACGAAGGGACCCACCCTTGTCTTAGGGAAATGCACGTTCACATGAGGAGGTGATGAAGTGCAAGGTTCGGTGAAAGATAGAAAAGTGAAGAGAGCTTGATGTGGGGGTGAGACTAGCATGACAACTAAAAATAACCGACTCAGAGTGGTAGCAAGACAAGCATGGTTTTTAGGACCAGCACGACTGCAATATTACTCAAAACCGAGGTCAGCGTGTCGCTGATAGGCTAGGTCTAGCCTCAGTCAAGTGAGACGAGAAAGAGGTGGAGAGGAGAGAACGAGACGATAAAGAGAAAAGGGAAGTCCGGGTGTCAATAGGCATTGTGGTGGGCAATGCAAGGAGACAGTGCATCCCTTGTGGATGGCACCAGCTCTTGACGAGGCACACGACGATTGCTTCTCCTAGGTTGCACGACGATAGGCGCAGTATGCAAGGAGAACGACAGTGGGCGCCGGTCGTGCGGAGGAAGCTCTCGTATGACGATAGTTGTTGCTAAAGCCCTTAGCGGGCAGCGATAAGTATCGTCGTCGTAGCTAGCCACGCAGTAGAGGAAGACCCCTGTGGGCGGCAACAAGCATCACCATCTGGGCTCTTTGTCGAGACGTCACAACTATGCCTGTGGGTGGCAATAGGCAGCGCCATCTATAGACTTCATTGGAACAAAGAGACAGACGAATAAAAGGGGAGGGGGACTCGTGCATGGCGGTGCCATTGCCATATACAACCTATGAAGCTGAGGGAGAGGCATGTACGACACTTCCATTGTCGTGCATGACCTCTGCAAGGAACTCAAACTAAGAAGTGGGAGAAGAGAGGGGAGAAGAGAGAGAGAAGAAGAAAAAACAAAAAGGGAAGAGAGAGAAGATTTACCTCAACTCTAAGGGTACTGGCCAAAAGTTTCTCTCACCTCACTCTCTCTCAAACGTGACACCACAATGATAAGAAAGAGAAACTTGTATTAAGTGAAAACTCTCTTGTGTGTGTGTATGCATCAGCCTCTTCTGTTTTGCATACAATGATAGTATGTATATATAGAAGTATGCCCCAAACATGGATGGATGATCAAAAGTAACCCTAATTGCTGGAAATTAAGATTTAATTGAATTAAATGAAATTAGAAAATAGGGTGTAAAATGACAGATTTGCCCCTTCCTAACAAGTCGTGGAATTCCAGAATTGTCCCGGTGCCTGGTTGATCGTAAGATGATCGTTTTCTTATAGGGCTCGGCAGGGCGATCGGTTTGATACCAACTTCGAGCGATGGATTGTGTTTTTGGTGCACGATCTGACTTGAAACTTGAGTAGATCTTGAAACTTTCGATCGATAGTGTGTTCGTTCCTTGACGTTTTTTTCGTGTTTTCTTTGCTAAATCACACTGAGCATGCCACTATGATCATGGCGCACCAAATGCAGCTCGATTCCGTGGTCGAACGAAGATTTTGTGAGTTTAAAATTTTGGTCGGAATCAAGGTTTCTGGTGATAGAATTTGCAGTCTATTCATCCGCAATGGAATTGGCCTCGTGTCGATCGGGCTCGCGAGCGACGTGATTTGGCCACTCGAGAGAGGCACGACGCTGCAGAATTTTCTGCACTTTTCTTCATGGATCAACAACTTCTCTTATTGTCACCATAGTTAGCAATTCGGCGATTAATTGTTGAATTTTTCAAAAAATAAGAGATTTTTTTAAAAACGTTTTAAACACCGCCTTTTTGAAAAGTTCGCCAAAAAAGCGTGGTTCTTTCATAAAACCGTCAAAAAAGCGTTTTTTATGAGGAACTTAAAAAACTGGATAAAAAAATGGGGCCCTTTTTTCTTTTTACTTGCCATTTTTTAGAAAGAAAAACAACTATTTTCCTAATCTATCTAATTTCTAAAAGAACAAATTATTTCCACAAAAAACAATCCAAAAATGCAAGGTAAGATTTTTTTTGTTTTTTCTTTTTAACTTCAACATGATGCATATTTCAGTGGTTATTTTGCTAAAAAATTACTGTGTGCAGCATGATTTCAATCCCCTACAAAAATTGTGTGCAGCAGGAAAATACTGTGTGCATCAAGCAAATACAGTGTGCAGTATGATTTTTCAAAGAAAATAATGAACAAAGAAAATCATTTGTCATACAAATACCTTATCAGACTACATGCTTCATTTGCCCATTCGATTTAGCTGCTGAAACGCTTCCTTTGCCCTTTCGATTTAGGGTTTACCTTATGGGTTTCTTCTTCCACTTCGTAGAGTTCGTCATTCGATTTAGGGTTTACCATATTTGAAAACAGGGGAGATAGAGAGAGATATGCGACCATATATAGTTTACCTTCTTTGAAAAACTGTTATTACCTTCGAAAAACAGGGGAGATGAGTTCGCTGTTCTACCTTTGTTCTCGCGACTTACACTTTGCCTTCCCTTTTATGTTTACATTTTGGAAAACGTTTTTGTAAGGTTGCAACCTTATATTGTAAAGCTATGACCTCTACCTTGTGTTCTCTTCTAGATTTTCAGTTTACCTTCCCTTTTATGTTTACATTTTGGAAAACGTTTTGTAAGGATGCAACTAGAGCTATGGATGCACCTCAAAAATCATCGGAAAAGGTAGTTTTATTACTGAAAAACCCTTTGATTGATCATCTCGACATCGAGATGTATGACTTTGATAAATAAAAAGATTTTAAATCCCAGAAATAATGTATTTTATAACATATTATCTACATCGTCTATTTTCAAGATTTCCATATGTTTATAGATCTACTTGATTTTAATGTAAAAAAATATATGGTCTATTTTTTGCTATGTATTTAAGTAGGTATGATATTTTTTAAAGTATTTAATGTAAAAATTTATATGTATTTTTTTGGTATGTACTAAGTAGGTGTGATGTTAGTTAAAATATTTAATGAAGAAATTCATATGGTGTATTTACCATGAACTTATTATTTTATATTTTGTAAAGAGCATGAACCCCTAATATGTGTAGACTTATCTATTCTATATTTTTTATTTTACTAAAGTACAGGAAAGAAGATACCATGGTTAGGTCAAAAGATCCATATTGAGAGTATTGCGAAGAAAGGGGGTATAAATTGTATTGCAATTTTTATTTTCAAAATTTCAAAATTTCTAACATTTTAATTTTTCCGATTTTTGGACTCTGATATATTGGCGATACCTTTACATGAAGTATTTTTTCCAATCCCTTTTTTATAACCGAATTTTTCATCCGACTTTTTAAAATAAAAATGATTTATTCCCGATTTTAAGCTAAGCCTATTTATTGAAAGTCCCCGACTTGCTAACTAGGATCGTCACAGGGCGTGCCATATATCGAATCGCTCATCTTGACTAGACAAACATGCTCACCAAATTTGAGCATGATCCGACTTAGGACGAGTAAGATATGAGAGTCGAAAGTCACTAGTGACTCTCCCTTCAATGGTGTAGTGTTGCAGGGTGGCCGCATGGGAATAGCGTGGGGCTTCTCCTGTTTCATTCTTATGCCTATAACTTCTTCCTAGAATGTCCGTTTGAGCTGAAACTTAACCCTTGGGGGTTTTCAATAGTATCGGATCTAATGGTGGTGGTCCCATAGCAATTTGATATGCTGAAAATGTAGCTCTAGTTATAAGGGTCCATTTTAGGGTGCGAGAGATCAATTCTGCCGGACCTGTTTCTTAGTCTGCACTGCCTTAGACATGCCAGAATGTGACGAAACTTGACAGGTGACTCGTGAGAGACCTCATGAAGATATTGGCAAGTTATGGGGCTGTTTTGAGATTGTCCGAATTTCCACTATTTGTTAGGCATTTATTGAGTGGGGGGCCCAAGTTGATGAAAAATACCTTCTAACAGCATGCCCCTTTGAATGTTGTGCTTCGAGAGAATCAAGAAGTGCAATCATTCGGGAATTTTGAGGGATATTTGTAGAGTCCGCACCCTCAAGAGACTATCCATGGTTCTGGAGTATGAGACCTTTGTCAGGACGTCCTCGTACAGAATCAGGCCTTTTTTGAAGGCCATATGCTATGAAGCTTCGCTCGGCATTGTTTTAGGCTACACCAGATTTGATTTTGATGATCAAGGTATCTCATGTAGGTCCCGTCTAGTGGGGTCCAGTCAGGGGCTTCTAACCCAACCCGAAAGTTTGGTCCCATGTAGGTTAGGGGGTTTGGCGAAGACTACCCTGAAGCCTATGGCAGGTTAGACCCTGGCTTCGTCAGTTTCTTGCCTTCGCGATGGCTCTTAACATTTCTGGAAGGATGTTTTGGTCATCGTCCTCACCCACAAGGCCTCTTGTTATTGTTAAACTGAGGAGATCTTATGCGGCTCTCACTCCCTGATGAGCCATGAAACCGAGGAGATCTTGTGGGGCTCTCACTCCCTAATGAGCCATCTGTCCTGCGATTGGATGCTGGCTTTTGATGATTTTAAGCAGACCTCAGTAGCATCGTGACCATTTGGAAATTGAATGTTGGCTGAGGCGGTAGTCATGCGTCAGCATGTCTTGTCGGTCCAAGCGCCCTTTCATGGGTTTTCACTTGAACAGGAGAAGTGGCGCCATGAAGACAGTTTTCGCCAACTTCTGTTATTTTTGGGCTCTTTTATCCATGATCTGTGGTCATGTCCACCCTTTTCATCCATTTTTGTTCATAGTGCGCTCTTGGGATTTTCACCGTGTCTGGGTTTCTTTTTCCACAGAACTCTTTTACTCATGGTATCATGACCATGCGTCCGTCATTTTTACTCATGGCGTTCCCTTGCCCAGGTGTACACCATGCCCTTTTTTTTTTAGGAGGCATGTTTTAGGGTTGTGCCTCCGAGACTTGTGTGAAGCCTTTTGAAGTCATGCGGCCAGGACGCGCACTATAGTTTAGGGTCATACAGCTGGACTATAGCAGTAAGAAATGGCAGTCTGTAGAAGCCACAGAGTGAGTCTGGTGACGACTTTGACTCACTTGGGAGGATGGCATGAAGTTACTTGTAGAGAGTTGATTGGATGGTAGGTGAAAGGTGGAGACCCAATAGCTGAGGGTGAATATGGGGGCCAATATGGCTTGCCGTCTGGCGGGTATGGATAAGACACGCTGGGGGATGATGAAAGATGGTGAAGGTGGTCCACACAGATGAATGGGTCGGCTAGGTAAGACATGCGTAGAGATGCATGTAAAGGGCGTGTGAGCCTAAGTAGGCTCACTGGAGAGAAGAAGATAGTCTGCGCAGACGAATGGGTCGGTTAGGGAAAGCGTGCAAGAAGATGCTCATGAAAGGGGTGCACAACTAATGTGGGCATGTTTTAAGGTAGTGCCTCCTAGACTTGGGCAAAGCAATTTAAGGTCATGCGGCCTGGACGTTCACTATGGTTTAAGGTCATATAGCTTGGACCACAGTTATGCAGTTTTTAGGTCATGAAACCAGGACCATGCAGTTTAAGGTCGTGCAACTAGACCTTTCCTACAGTTTAGGGTCGTATAGTTTAGACCACAACTATGCATTTTAGGATCATGAAATGTGAACCATGGCTGTGCAGTTTAAGGTCATGCAATGCGGACCATGGCTATGCAGTTTAAGGTCATGTAATGCGAACCATGGCTGTGCAGTTTAAGGTCATACAATGCGGAACATGGCTTTGCAGTTTATGGTCATGCAATGTGGACAGCTGTGCAGTTTAAGGTTATGCAATGTGGACCATGGCTGTACAGTTTAAGGTCATGCAATGAGGACCATGGTAGTGCAGTTTAGGGTCTCAAAAAGCCTTGGTACTTCCCGGAAAGGTTTGCAATCATGCTGCAAAGCTTTACACCTCCTGAAACTCACTAGAAAATCCCTCAAGACCTGTCCCCACAAGTTTTGGCCAAGAAGTGCTCGCCGAAAAACTCTCACCAGAAAGCTTTGGCTCTCTCTCTCTAAAAAGCATTCTACTATTTTTACCCTTTGGTAAAATAGTAAACTAGGGTGTCTCCCCTTTTTATACCCCGTGGTACCGCGCGCTGCCCCCAACAAACTCAGAATGACGCTCCAGTCCCCAGTGCTTGATGGTGATAAGACCAAGCCGGGGTGGGCCAAGCCTGAGACCAGAAGCATCATCGCTACGTGCCTCGTCAAGACTTACGTTGCTCACCCCATCAAGACTTTTACCGAGCGCCTCGACTAGAGACTATTGCCACGCACCTCGACCAGAGGCTATCGTTGTGCATCTCGTCTAGAGGTTATCGCCGTGCATCTCGTCCAGGAGTTATCGCGGTGCGTCTCGTCCACAGATCACCATCGCATGGAATGCCGCGCGCTTCACCAAGGGACCTAGCGCATTATCTGGGCTTACTGATGTATGTACCACTCCACACTCGGTGCCGCGTGCATACCTTGGCACTCCCCTCTAGACCATTATCCTCTCTCTTCAGGAAGTTCATTCCCTACTTCACAGTCTCACTCCTCCGGGAGTCCAATCTCTGGTGATGGCTCTGTTCCTCATAGAGTTGCATGCCTTCTGGAACAGGGCTTCTTGGGCCTTAGCAGGATTTGCAGAGGTCCCCTGCTGGAGTTCTAGTGCTCCTCCGGTCATTCTGCTGCTGAAGGGGAGGTCGTAGAGAGTTCAGAGGGCTTTATCAGCTCTTCTCATTTAGTTCACCAGAAACTTAGCGGAATTCCTGTGAGCTTTGGTGAACTTTTGAAGTGGGAAACCACGGAGAAGGGCAATCCGCAGAGTCGCAGGGAAGCTTTCGGGGATTTTCGATGGTTTTCGCTAATTCTAGCAACGAGTAGAAGGTGGGAAGGATTTTCCCGATGAACAAGAGTGAATTCTTGACGGAGAAGGGGAACATCAGTGGGAACCCGTAGGGTTGATGGGAAGGCGAAAGGTTGCAGGAAGGTGTACCACCGGTGAGGGGTGACTTTTGAGGGAATCGATGAGGCATCAATGCCCCCCGAAAATGGGGAACATTGGGGACTGGGGTACTTCAAAGTCACGCATGTCATTAAGTCACATGCAGTGTCACCTTTGCACATCCTGGAGTTACACACAACAATAGCCACGATTGGGGGCATGAGCCTCACGGCGATAGTCTCGCGCGGAGTTAGCCTGCTCGTGGTGATGGTAGGATGTGGCATTGTGTTGCGCATGGCGATGACCTTGGACGACGACGTCTTGCGGGGTTCAAAAGGGATGGAAAACGGGGAGGCCTTGTCGCCGCTGTATGTTGGAAGTCAAGTCCTCCAGCACTACCGTGAAGTCCATATTCCATATTATTATGTGGAAGGGCATCCACTGTGACTAGGGTATGCTCTCCTTCATAGGGCAGTTCCTTACCAGAGAAGTCTGCCTTGTATGTTTGACACACTCGTCAGATGAATTGAAGCTGACTCAAAAGTGGTTGGATTTTTCTTTTGGCCTGTAACCATTCTCCTTGGCGGGGTCGAGGCTATGTTCTCCAAGTGGTTTTGCCACTTCTTCATGGCGCAAGCATTTCTTTGGTGGGTTTGCTTCTTCTGTATGAGGAGGGTGTTTCTCTTGGCCAATAATTGTCCTCTTATCCTCAGATGCAAGAGCAATGCCACTGGCTTTGGTTTGTAACTGTCCTCTTATCCTCCTATGCAAGAACTTTGTAACTTCCCTTACAATGGGCCTTCGGTTGTAATTTGCAATTTTTTCTAATGCAATAAAAGAAATGAATTTCATTTGAGTTGATGTTTCCCATCTTTATTTCTATCTTTTATTGCACACACCGCACTTTATTGCCATGTTAAGGATAATACTCCTTTAAATATTGCCCGTTGATAGGGGGCATCGCCTCTTCTCCATCAGAGTTCGTCAGTACATAAGCCCCACTTGGTGTAACCTTCTTGACTACGAATGGACCCTCCCACTTAGGCTCGAACTTTCTTTGCGACGCCCATGCATGACAATCGGTCTCTTGACTGCTAAGACTAGGTCCCCACGAGTGAATGAATGAACCTTGACAGACTTGTCAAAGGCTCTCTTCATTCTTCCTTGATTGAGCTCGAGGTTCTGTTGGGCTTCTTGTCTTTCCCATCAAGGGCATCTAGCTATTGATAGCGGACCTTGACCCTCTCCCATCAAGGGCATCCAGCTCTTGATAGTGGACCCTGACCCTCTCGTCCTCAGTTAGTCCCTGATGTATAGCAACACGGAGTGAGGGTATTTGAATTTCGAGAGGTAGGACTGCCTCACCCCCATAGACCATGGAATAAGGGGTGGAGTTTGTAGCATTGCGAGTGGTAGTGCGATAGGCCCACAGAGCCTCAGGCAACTTCTCATGCCAGTTCTTCTTTGACTTTGACGCCGACTTCTGGAGCACCCCACACAAAGTAATGTTGAATGCCTCAACTAACCCGTTGGCTCGAGTGTAGTACATAGTCGAGTACTTCCACTCAAAACCGAACTGGTTGATTATGTGATCCACATGTTGGCTCCTGAACTGAGGGGCATTATCAGAAGTTATTCTATCCGGGACCCCGAACCGGTAGATGATGTGGTGTTGCATGAAGTTAGCCACAGCCCCTGGAACCTGTCTGAGAGGGACTGCCCTAGCCCATTTGGAAAAGTAGTCTGTCGCCGCCAGGATGAAGGCATGACCCAAAGTAGAAGGAGGGTCGATGGTCCTACAATGTCCATGCCCCACTGGGAAAAGGGTCATGACTTCAGGGTAGGATGGAGAGGCTCTGGGGGCTGATGAATGAGACTTGAGTGAATTTGGCACACCTGGAATCTTTTGGTGTAGTTTTGAGCATCAGCAACCATGAAAGGCCAATAATAACCAAGTCTGTGTATGCCCTCGTAGAGCATGGGGCTGGACTGATGCAGCCCACAAATGCCCGAGTGTACTTCTTCGAGTACTTTGCTTGCCTCTTGTACATCGATGCATCTGGGGAGGATTCCATCAAATGACTGACGAAAGAGGACATCCCCATCGAGAGTGGTGTACTTGGTGGACATCCGTCATATGTTGTTGCATTCTGCCCAATCTTGAGGCAACCTCTCATGTTTTACGAAGTCCATGATGAGCTCCCTCCAATCTTCTACTTATTCAGCCTCTGCACACATCGGGTCGAAGAATTCGAGCTCCTGCTCCTTGGCCTTAGATTCTTTTCCTTGGGAAATTCCCTGCTCTGTCTTGATGACATCCCTAGCCACAAGAACTGCCTCGAATAGGTAAGGCTGAAACTCAAGGAAGACAACCCTCTCGTCGTCTACATCAACTTCGATTCTCAAGTCGACATGTCTCCATTCGGTTACTCAGACCAGAGTGGGCCCCGTTGAAGACAAATGGATGGTGGCGTTGAGCTTTGAGAGCACATCAGCCTGCGAGTTTAACCTTCTAAGGATATGACTCAAGGAGAAGTCATTGAACTGGGCCATGTAAGTTTTAGCAGTATCGTGATAATGCTTGAGAGTGTCCTTCCTTACATCATAAATCCCCTTTAGCTGCCAAATGACCAGCTCAGAGTTGCCAAAGATATTTAGCTGCTCTAAGTTTAGCTCCTGGGCGATCTCCAGTCTGATTATGAGGGCTTGATACTTGGTTTCATTATGAGAAAATGCCTCTGCAAGTGAGAAGGATAGAGGAACTGTTCCTCCATCGAGAGTCAGGAACACGACTCCAGCTTCCCCTCTATCAAACTGGAATGCTTCGTCAAAGTACATCTCCCATGGCTGAGTTAGTGCGAAAACTTCTTCATCTGGGAGATCACTTGACAGGGGAGATTCTGAAGGGACTGGTGAGCCGCAAGGATGTCTGCTAGGGCTTGACCATTAACCTTTTTCTGTGGGACATACATGATGTCAAACTCCATCAGTAATGTGCCCACTTGGCCAAACATCCTGACAAGCACGACCGGGTCATAAGGATCTTGACCGAATCTGCCTTGGAGATTAACTTGACTTCATAGCCGATCAAGTAATGGTTGTGGTTGAGCTTCTGTACCACAAAGATCAAGACTAGGCACATTTTTTGGATGGGAGGGTAATTCTTCTCGGCCCCTTACATTCTGCAGCTGAGAGTACTGGTGGATACAGCAAGTACTGCTTGATATCCTCGAATGCAGCTTGTCATGCTTCATCCCATATGAAGGGAGTGTCCTTCTTCAGGAGGTGTGAAAAGGGTCTACATCGCCCTGAAAGGTTCACAATGAACCCTCAAATGTAGGTGAGTTGTCCTTGGAGAGACCGCAGTTCATGGAGGGTTGTAGGTGGTGGCATGTTCTGAATTGCCTTGATTTGACTGGCTCAATCTCCAACCCACAGTATCTCACGATAAACCTTAAGAATTTTCTTAGTCATAAACCAAAGGTGCATTTCAAGGGGTTCATCTTGAGCTAGTGACATCGCAACCGTTCAAACACCTTTTTGAGGTCTTGCACATGAGTGACTTTTGTTTTGGACTTACCACCAAGTCATCCACATAGCACTCGACCTCCCTGTGAATCATGTCCTTGAAGATGGTTGTCATGGCTCGCTGGTACATGGTGCTAGCATTCTTTAGCCCAAAAGGCATCACAGTGTAGCAAAAGATACCTTTTAGAGTCAAGAACGCAGTGGCCTCCTCATCCTCTGACGCCATCCTCATTTGGTTGTAACTAGAATAACCGTTCATAAAGGAGAAGATTTGGCAATGGGCTGTGGAGTCAACCAACATCTCGGTCAATGGTAGGGAGAAATCGTCCTTGAGACAAGCAGTGTTCAAGTCACGAAAGTCGATTCAAACCCTGATTTGGCCATTCTTCTTCTTGACTGGGATGACATTTGCCAGCCATCTTGGGTACGTATGAATCCAACTTGCCTGAGCTTGTTCACCTCAACATCGATCTGCATCTTAAGGTCAGGCCTAAACCTTCTTGATTTCTGCTTCATGGGTTTGATGGTTGGATCAATGCCGAGGCGATGAACAACAATCTGAGGGTCTAGACCGGGCATCTACTGATAATGTCAGGCAAAGACGTCCCGATTTGCTCGAAGGACGGAGATATAGATTTCTTTCTCTTCTGGGGACATCTTTGCTGAGATGAAGGTTGGGCTTGGGTCGGCCTCATCCCCCAAGTTAATCTCTTCAAGCTCATCAGTCTTAGCCTGCCCGCCCTCTTCTCACTCGTCGGCCTCTAGGAGGGGCACAACGTGGGAGAGGACCGGTCTTTGGCTACCCAAGTGTTGGAAGGGTCGGCTTCAAGTGGGGGGGCCATGACCTCACGATTGGGCTCACTCAGTACTTGCCCCGAGCTAATCAACTTTTCATGTACTTGGATCATTTGATAGGCCTCATGCGAGCAGGAGCTCGAAGGTGGTTTGGTTTTGGCCCGTGCTACCAGAGCGTCGATGGCTATAGAGAATCCTGCCGCCTGGGCCAGTATTTCTCTAAGGAGTTCTTACTGCGATGTGGTGAGGCTGATGCCTCCAAACTCTTTATCTAGAGTGTCAAGATCTAGGCATCGTCGAGCTGCACCTGTGGAGAAAATAGAGGAGGTGAAAGGAGAATTAGAGTTAAATTGTTTCGGGCAGCTTTTTACGTCGTCGTTAGAATTAGACATTTGCAGGGGGTATTTAAGGTCATGCCCTAGCTTTGACCGTCGTGGGGTGCTTTTAATGTCATCACCCATTTTGAACGACTCATGAGATACTGATAACTCAGAGCCGTCTGCTTGATTGGACGATAAGATGAGGCAAGATGTGCCTGGGATGAAGTCACGCAAGGTCGGTAGCGGAGGAAGGGGCCTGGTGAATTCTTCCTCGACTGGTGGCTGAGGAAGCTGATTCCTTCGGGGGGCAGACCTAATAGCTCGTCGTCTCCTTCGGGATCCCTGGGGGGTGTTTGGATCGCCCTATCAGGGTGGTGAGTGGCCCTATCTAGGTAGACTGCCTCACGTTTCAGGGATTTGGGCCTGCTTTGCCCATGGTAGACTTCCCAGAGCTGAGAGGTCGAGGGCTTTAAAAGATCCAGTGCATGCTCATGAGGGGCTTGTAGCAGGGCTTCCTCCTGAACGGGAGCGAGGGCTTGGACATGTCCTGAGAGAAACGCACAGATGATATGGCCTTACTGGACTTTCTTCGCGATTATGGCCTCGGACCCAGTGCACTCCTTGAGTTCATGACCCCACACTTGGTGATAGGGGCACCAGAGTTTTCCATGCCCTGGGCAAGATGCTTAGGCTGTATGACTCACTTGGGGGTGACAAGACCCTGCTAGAGCATTGTCTCAAAGAGGGCCTACAGGGGGTCTTGCTCAGTATTTTGCTGGGCTTGTGTCAAGGGGTCTTCTTGCACAAGCGGAAGAGGGACTTGAGGGTGTCTTGACGGGTCGCCCTGAACCTCCTAACACTGCTGCATCTTTTCTGCTAAGAATTTATGGAAGTCAGTGCACTTGCTAATGTCATGACCTCGTATCTAGTGGTACACACATCAGAGGTTCTTGGTCCTTGGAGGCAGGAACTTGGGTTGCCTTGTCAGCTACAGGATGGTGATCCCTTCTCTTCAAGCATTATAAAGAAAAATGAATGAAGAATAGATGGTGCTCCGTCATCCTCTTGGATCGTGACTAGTGAAGATGCCTTAGCTGCCCCGAATGCCCTTTTTAGCTCTTCGAGCTTTATCTGGCCCTTGTTGATAAGGGCCTCGGTAGTGTCGTTGAGCTTGTAGAAATCGTGAGTGGGGAGGGCTACTTTCCTATGATAGGCACAGTATTTCTCATTCGACTCTTGCCCCAGCGACTCTACAGCGGTGACCTCTGGCAGCTGGATCATGTTCTGTTCTAACATCAGTTGGAGTAGTGCAGGGGTCCACTCTGTGTCAAAGGGGTAAACCTTATTCTAGTGCTGGGTCCAGTAGTCATTCTGCTTACTGTTTTTAGGAGGCGAGATCGTATTATAGGACTGTTGCTGGCCTCTAGCCTGAGGGGTTTGTGCTTTAGAGAGGTCGAGAGTTTGGGGAGTCGTGCCTTTGATGTGAGTCACGATGAATGCTGCACTGATCACTGCCTTTTGATGGCCTCGACTGCTGGAGTGAGAGTTTGAGTTGGAGGATTGCTGACGAGGGTTGTCATGGTGCTTGAACAATCCCTCGATACGAACTGCCTTAGACATGAGCTCTGACATGGGGGGTGGATTGGATGCCTCGACATGTAGGGCAATCTTGGGGAGCATGTTTCGTATGCTGGTCTGGACTGCTTCCTTCTCGGTCATGGGGGTGGCGTGAAAGGTCACGAATTCTCTCCATCAGGTAATGAACTTGTCAACCAGCTCACCAGGGTCTTGCATCAAGGTGAGGAGTTCGATGGCTTCCACGTTCCTTTGGACTTTATAGAAGCGTTGGTAGAGCAACTTCTCCATTTCTTGCCAAGTGTGCACCGAGTTTGGCGGCAGCCAAACATACCACTGGAAGGCTGGTCCTTCGAGAGCCTTGATGAACTGGAGGAGAAGGAGATGTCCACCAGTTGCCATCTCCCGGCAGGCCGCTTGGAAGTGGGTCGTATGATGGTGAGTAGACTTGGTACCATTGAACAGGGATTGTTTCCCTTTTTGATAGTTCGGGGGAAATGGGACCTAGTCAATGTATGAGGGATACGGCTTTTGATAGAGTGGTGTCTCCTGCATGCCCGAGACTTGTTCTTGAGGCTATGGGCCACCATAGCATCTATGTCGGTATGGTAGACCCTGTGAGAAGAGGTGCTGTCTTGGGAGACTGGAGAGGGAGTCTGTCAAAGAGTTGTGTCCTCACTAGTCGAGGAATCAGACAAAGAAGGGGACCTAGAGGCCTCTAGACGCTCCATCTTTTTGAGAATGGCTTGCATCATTTCCTCGAACTTGCTCATCCGCTCCTCCTGAGCGTCATTTGGGTCATTGATCACCATGACACTGATCGTTTCTTCTGAGAGACCAGAGTAGGGTGATGCAATGGACTACCGAGGCTGGCGAGCCGTGCGTGGCAAGTCAGTCTGGAGGGCTCAGCGTGCCCCGACTGAACTCAGGCTTCGTATGCCAATCTTATGAGGACCAGTTCATGACGGTCAAGGGACCGTGACTTCTGGGTGGTGATCACCGAACAGTATTCCTGGACTTGCTCAGACTCCGAAGTTTGAAGAGGGAAGAAAGGATTACAAGGCAGGAGGTTGTCAAGGGTGGTGACTTCGACGTCCTTGGAGGTTTCCCTGGTCAGGATCTGCAGGCCTCTTTTCTACTTGATCCTGAGGCGACTGTGGACCTCATTCCAGAACCGAACCTGAGACCTGAACTGCCCCAATTTCTTCGAACAGACGAGGGCCATGTCTAAGAGCTGAAGCAGGGAGTGGGGCCCAAGCGTGGAGGGCAGCTTGGGTTCTTGTCTTGGAGGCTGGAGGCCTTTGTTTGATATCACGTTGCTGCCCCGAGTTCCTTTGTGAGGCCTGGGTGTTCGGTTGACATGGGGTTGGCTCAAGATGGTACTCTTAGGGAAGACCTTTGAGTACCAGGGCTGGCGTTGGGGAAGCAGTAAAGAAACAAGTTAGTTCATGACTTCGCTTAAGTCTGGATCCGAGAGGGACCTGCAAAGATGGTATGTGTGCACCTTTAGGGTTAGCCATCCGGGTAACTCAGAGGTCAATCTGGGCTAGATCAATGGGTTCGACCTGAGGAGGCCAAGACCCACGAGGCTTTTTTTGTGAGGGACAAGGTAGGAGCTTGTCTATCACATGGTGAGCCTATGTGTGCCGGGAGGGCAGACGAAACAGTCAACCCCCCTGTGCTCGAGGTGGCATAGAGCTAGTGATGCCTCGTGCTATGGAAAGAGAATGCATGGCGCATGTAGGGTTTGGCCCGAGAAGGCCTGGCCCTAGATGCAAGCTCAAGGCAACATGAGGGTTGCCCCGAGGTGTGCCTCGAGTGGATTGACCATGAGCCTTTGAGTGTGTGCGAGGGGTGAAGACCTCAAGACCTCTGCCTTCGTATACCGACCCTCTAGGTGCAGAGGCTCGGAGTAGTGAAGGAGCACAGGGGGTTGCCTTGCAGCGAGCCTCATGAGCGACGACAACTTGCTTTCCTTTCGCAGGGATGGACGGGGCAGCCTTCCAACGTACCGCAGCAGTATGACTGGTAGAAGATTTGCGAGTAGCAAGGTGTGCCGCAGCAAGGGGAATTAGTCGAGAGTCCACCAGGGAGAGAAAGAAGGGATGTAGGGACCTTTAAGACCCTTTGGTGAGAACCTGGGAGCTGGATCCTGAGCCCGACTCAAAAGGAGCGTAGGGAAGAAGGCTTGAGTGACTCGCTCCCCTGGGACAACGACGAGTGCAAGAATAAGGAAGTCCCAAACCAGAATGAACGGGTTGAACAACCCAGGTGCCATAGAAAAAGTGCAGAAAGTAAAAATAAAACTAGTCAAATAAGAGCGAACCGACTAAGGGGTAGTAAGTCCCCAGTGAAGTCATCAAGCTGGTTAGGTGCCTCGATCTAACCCTCCGGATCTAGGTGCTCTAGTGGCACGTGTCTCGAGTTTATGGTGAACACGAGATTTGAGATCGCTCTCTAGGAACCTTGCTTGAGGGCAAGGGCAGGTACACCAACTAATGAGAGAGGAATTTTAGGTGGGTTTAGGACTTACTTAAGCTGGCTCGCGTGGGCGCTCTCTTAGATGACAAAGAAATCCCCTAGCTGCTTGAGTTGGTTCGGAATCTCCTCCCTTGACCGGCAATTCTATGTTTTTTTGCAAAACACTTCTATAGTTAATTTATAGGACAAGTGAAGGAACCCACCCTTGTCTTAGGGCAATGCACGTTCCCATGAGGAGGCGGTGAAGTGCAAGGTTCGACGAAAGATAGAAAAGAGAAGACAACTTGACCTGAGGGTGAGACTAAAATGATGACCAGAAATCACCGACTCGGAGTGGTAGCAAGACGGGCAGTTCTCAAGACCAGCACGGCGGCAATACTACTCGAAATCGAGGTCGGCATGTCAGTGATAGGCTAGGTTTAACCTTAGTCAAGTGAGAGGAGAAAGAGGTGGAGAGGAGAGAACAAGACGACAAAGAGAAAAGGGAAGTTCAGGCATTAATAGGCATTACGTGGGGAGATGCAAGGAGACGATGCATCCCTTGTGAATGGCACCAGCTCCTGACGAGGCACACAGTGATTGGTTCTCCTAGGTCACACAACGATAGGCGTGGGATGCAGGGAGAATAGCGTTGGGCGCTGATCGCACAGAGGAAGCTCATGGATGGCGATAGTTGTTGCTAAAGCCCCTAGCGGGTGACGATAGGTATCGTCGTCTTAGCTAGACACGCACTAGAGGAAGACCCCTGCGAGTGGCAACTAGCTTCACCGTCTGGGCTCTTCGTCGAGACGTCACAGCTATGCATGTGGGCGGCGATAGGCAGCACCGTTTACAGACTTAACCGGAAGAAAGAGACAGACAAATAGAAGGGAAGGAGGACTTGTGCATTGTGCTACCATTGCCATACACAACCTATGAAGCCAAGCAGGAGGCATGCACAACACTACCAAAGCTGTGCAGAACCTCTATAAGGAACTCAGATGAAGAAGAGGGAGAAGAGAGAGAAGAAGAAAAGAAGAAAAAGGAAGAAGTAGAAGATTTACCTCAACCCTAGGGGCAGTTTCTCTCACCTCACTCTCTCTCTCAAATGTGACACCACAATGATAAAAAAGAGAAATATGTGTTAAGTGCGAACTCTCTCTTGTGTGTGTGTATGCCTCAGCCTCTTCTTTTTTGCATACAATGATGGTACGTGTATATAAAAGTATGCCCCAAACATGGGTGGATGATCAAAAGAAACGTTAATTGATGGAAATTAAGATTAATTGAATTAAAATAAATTAGGGTGCAAAATGATAGATTTGCCCCTTCCTAATAAGTCATGAAATTCCAGAATAGTCCTTATGTTGCCCTAGGACTTGCGTGATTTTGTATGGCTGATTCGGGGTCGTTCTATTGCTTAGTTGATTGTAAGATGATCGTTTTCTTGTAGGGCTCGGCATGGCGATCGCTTTGATATCAACTTCGAGCCATGGATCGTGCTTTTGGTGCACGATCATGTGACTTGAAACTTGAGTAGATCTTAAAACTTTGGATCACTAATGTGTTCGTTCCTTGACGTTTTTCAGTGTTTTCTTCGTTGAATCACACTGAGCATGCCACTGCGATCACGGGGCACCAAACGCAGCTCGATTCCGTGCCCAAACGAATATTTTGCGAGTTTGGAAATTTGGTCGGAATCAAGGACTCGACGGAATTTGTAGTCTATTCGTCGGCTTCCTGTGCAGAATCCGACCATTAATCATGTACAGGGTTCGGATCAGAGATGGCTCGAGACCTTAGGCCTATAATGGAATTGATCTCGCGTCGATCGCCTCGCGAACGGCATGATTTGGTCACTTGAGCAAGGCACGATGCTTCTGAATTTCCTGCACTTTTCTTTATGGATCAACAACTTCTCTCTAAATTTTCTTAGAGCTCGGGTATCGTCACGAGGCGTACCATATATCGAATCGCTCATCTTGACTAAACGAACATGCTCACCAAATTTGAGCATGATTCGACTTAGGATAAGTGAGATATGAGCGTCGAAAGTCATTGGTCGTGACTGTCCCTTGAATGGTGTAGTATTGTCGGGTGGCCGCATGGGAATAGCGTGCCGCTTCTCCTGTTTCACTCTTTCGCCTACAACTTCTTCTTGGAATGTATGTTTGAGCTTAAACTTGACCCTTAGGGGTTTTTAACCGTGCCGAATCCAATGGTGATAGTCTCACAACAATTTGAGACGTTGAAAATGTAGCTCTAGGGGTCCATTTCAGGGTGTTGGAGGCCGATTCTGCTGGAACTATTTCTCAGTCTGCACTATCTTATATATGTCGGGATGCAACGAAACTTGACAGGAAACACTTGAGAGACCTCGTGAAGATCTTGGCCAATCCTGGGGTTGCTCTGAGAGTGTTCAAATTTCCACTAATTGCTAGGCCTTTATTGAGCAGGGGCCCCATGTTGATGAAAAATACCTTCCAACAATCTCGTCTTCTTCTCACATACACGACATCGACACTATTGTGCATGTTTCTTTTTCTATCTCTTCTTCCTTCTCTCTCTCATTTAACCAAGAGAGGCTGAGACAAATATTGCCATGGTAGTCTTGTCGTTTAGCAGTATTATTGCTGAGCCGATCTTAGTTATCGAGTCCGCCTTACTGCCATGATAGGCTAGCCATCGTGCCTGGCTGGCCGATGATCATTTTGGCGTCTAGTATTATTTTTGTTGTATCGATCTAGTTATCGTGCCCATCTTGCTACCACGTCGAGTCAATCACTTGCTGATCTGACTGTCGTGTTAGTCTCGCCACCTAGTCAAAATTCCTCTGATTTACCCCTTTTTTCGTATTTCACTTATCTTCTTACCCTCTCAAAGACAAGGTGGGGTTTCTTTTGGCCCACTTGTCTTGTAAAACTAACCATGTGTGTGTGAGTGCAGAAACAGGAGAATATAAGCCAAGGGAGGCGATTTCGACAAAGTTCTACGATTGGGGGGCTTTCTTCATGATCTAAGAGCGTGCCCACACGAGCCAGCCCGAGTAAGTCCCAAACCCACCTTAAATTCCTCTCTCTTCTGTTGGTCTACCTGCCCTCGCTCTTAAGCGAGATTCCCAAGAGAGCGATCTCAAAGTCTCAAGTTCCCCTGAAACCCGAGACACGTGGTGTCTTATCATCCAGATCCGTAGGGCGAGATCAAGAAACCTAACCAGCTTGGTGGACTTACTACCGCTTCATTGGGTCGTTCTTGTTTGGCTAGTTTTTCCTTTATTGTTATGTTTTCACACACCACATGGCCACTGGGTTTCTTAACCCATTTATCCGGATCGGGGATTTTCTGATCCTTGCATTCGCGAGCGTTCCCTAAGAATAAGTTCCTCGAACTTCTTTCCCAACCTTCCTTTTGACCAAAGAGACCCAGTGTCTAGCTCACAGGTCTTAACCTGGATAGGAGTGAGGAGGGACTTAAAGGTCCCTAACTCCCCATCTCCTTGCTGTGGTGGAACCTCCACCCAGGCACCCTGCATCGATAGCACATTGGCTGCCACTCACAGCATGTACCCTGACACCGGCAAGTCACTTGTTGGTCGTATTGCTGAGGTACGCTGAAAGGCTGTCTAGTCCCTTACTGCAAAAGGCAAAGAAGTTGCCATTGCCTCAGTTGGTCGCCCCAAGGCCACCCCCCAGGCTTGGCACATCATGGCGGAGACCCTGGGCTCCACCTCTCACACACACCATAAGGCTCGTGGTTCATCCACTAGAGCCACACCTCGGGGCAATTTTTATGTTACCTTGAGTCAACGTTCAAGATCAGGTCTCCCAAAGCTAGGTCCTGCACACATTGCGCATTTTCATCCCACCACTCTGGGCAATGCCATCGCTGCGTCAACCCGAGTACATAGAAGACGACCCCCTAGTACTTAGCCCACACTCGTTGCTTCACCTAATGGAAACAACTCTTTCTTTTGCAAGAAGGGTCGACCAGCCGAAGTCTCGATCACAGTTCTGGTGTGAGGTCCATCAAAACCTCAAAGCCAAACACGATAGGGGTTTGCAAATTCGGATTAGGGAAGCAACCAAGAGGGTTGAGGCAACTAGCTCCGATGACCCTCTTCACCTGAACCCCTTCTACCCTCTTTAGATGATAAAGCCTACAGAAGAAATCCATGAACCTTGCACTATGGTTAGTGTTGAAGAAGATGACCCAACCACTCAGTAGCCACGGTCCCAAGACCATCGAGAATCGGTCCTCACACGATCAGTGTATAGTTCTCGAGTCCAGTCGAGGCATGCTGATCCCTTGCTAGCCGATCTACCATGTGCAACCCATCAAGCCCGAAAACCCTCAACTACAGTTAACACTGACCTTCCAAGAGAAACAGTCAATGTAATGGTTATAAATGAGCCTAGTGACTCTCAGGAAGAGCGCATGAATAAATTTGAAGACATGGTGTGCGCAATGATGGAGAAGATTGTCGCACAACAATCAGCTAATCATGAGGTCGATTCCCATCACTCAGATGATGCACCTCCAAGGAAGCACCTTCCCTCTGCCTCACAAGACAATTCTGTCTGGCACCCTGTTTCACAGGCAGACATCGATGCTATGGTGACCCATAGCTTAAAGAACAGACAAATCCCAAGAATACAGGGTGCAATGCCTTAACAAAAGCCGTACTCTTCATACATAGACCAGGTGTCATTTCCCTCAGATTACAAGAAAGGGAAGTTTCCCCTATTCAATGGAACGACCTCCCCGAACCAGCATATTGTCCACTTTCAAACAGCATGTCGAGAGATGGCTGCTGATGGTAGACACTTTCTCCGTTAGTTTGTTGAAACCCTTGATGGTCAGGCTTTCTAGTGGTATGCTCGGATTTCCCCAAACTTAATACATACTTGGGCGAAAATGGAGAAACTGTTCCACTAGCGTTTCTATGAGGTCGAGAGAGAGACTCAAACCATCGAGCTTCTCACCTTGACCCAAGATCCTGATGAGCCTGTGGATCAATTTACATCAAGGTGGAGATATTTGGCCGCTTGTCATCTCAATCCAATGCTTGAGAAGGAAGCGGTTCAAACCTGTGTGCGAAACATACGACCTGAGATTACTCTACATGTTGAGGCCTCCAATTTGACTTCCATGTTAGAGCTGATCTCCAAGTCGGTCCGCATAGAAAGTTTGTCACTCCGCCATGGCGGGTCACAACAACAGTCTGCAAGTTCAGGAAACAATCGGGTCAATGGTAGCTCTTGGACTAATACCAGGGGCAACCAACCAAAAGGAGTGATCAGCGCGGTCGTCACTATAAGCCATCCAAAGAAAGCTCCCTCCCAAACTTTGGACCTCTCAAAAGGGGTAAACACAGTGAAAGCACCTCAAACAGGCAAGCAAAAAAAACCGTACAACTGGGTACCCCCACTGGTTAGCTGCCTTGATCTCGCCTACCCAGATCTAAGTGATCGGATGACATGTGTCTCGGGTTGGAAGACCCTCATTCACGAAACCTCATTCACAGAACAAGGGAAGGTATCCCACTAGTGAGAGAGGAATTTTAATGTGAGGTGGGGACCAACCTCTCATAGGTTCGTGACTTACTCGGGCGGACTCGCACGAGCTCCCTTTTAGATCACGACAGAAAGCCCCCCAACTTCTTTAGCTAGTTCAAAATCGCCTCCCTTGACCTGCGATCTCCTTGCTTTCTACACAATATTATCATGGTTAACTTGCAAGACAATTAGGCCAAAGGACCCACCCTTATCTTAGGGCAATGCTCATTCACAAGGAGGGTGATGAAGCACAAGGTTCAAATAAAGACAGACAAGGGAACTTGGTAAGGGGACGAGACTAGCATGATAGCTGGACCAGCGACCAATGTGGTAGCAAGATGGGCATGGTACTCAGGACCAAGACAACGACAATACTACTCGAAACCGAGGCCGATATGACTGTCCTAATCTGGCGTGGTAGCAAGACGGGCATGATACTCAAGACCAGCACAACAGTAATACTAAGCTGAGACCAGCACGAGACATCCAGACTGCTATGGCAATACTATGGTAATACTAGGCCGCTATGACAAGTGAGGAGAGAGGAGAATGGGGAGGAAGCATGAGACGACAAAGATACTGGGTCCGGCCGACATTTAGTCATCTCCATTAACAACCGTGGAGCAACAATGTCACAGCCCTTGGACAACGCTGGACACTACTGCTCACAGCTGGAGGGTGAGCAGTAAACTATGGGCAGCGTTAGGCATCGTCGTTGGCAACACGAGAAGGTAGCACACCCCTTCGTGGGCGGTGACAACCTTTTGTGAAGCGCACGGTGATAGCCACTTGTGAAGCGCGTGGTGATAAATCCATCTAAGGCACACGATGATAGGCGTGGGACGCAAGAGAAACCTTCGGATGGCGGTACCGAGTGCACGAAAGAGGTTTGCAGACGACGAAAGGCACCAAGCACGTGAAGGAAGCTTGAGAACAGTGATAGGCATCAAGAGCACAAAAGGAGCTTGGGACGGCGATAGGTGTTGCGACAACCCTTCGCAAGCGACGATAGGCATCGCAGTCTACAATAGGCATGCAACAAGGGAAGACCCCCGTGGGCAGCGATAGGCTTCAATGTCTGTGCTCCGCTAAGACGTCGAAGACACATCCACGGACAGGGACGAGCAGTACTATCTGCGAGCCTTGCCGAGATGTAGAAATGGATAAAAAGAAGGAGACAGAAGCTCACGCATGGTGATGGCACCGTCATGCGTGACCTGTGAAGCCATAGGAGAGAAAAAAATAAAGAGGCATACACGGCACTGCCACAGCCTCTAAGGAAAGCACAGATGAAGAAGAAGAGCGAGAAGACGAGAGAGAAGAAGAAAGGAAGGGAAGAGAGAGAAAGATTTACCTTGAGCCTAGGGGTACCGGTTCGAAATTTTGTCTCTCCTGCCTCTCTCTCTCTCACAAAACATGACCCAATAATAAGAAGAGGGGGAAATTTTATTGAGTAAATTTCTCTTTTGCCAAGGGTCTGCGTATAATGGTAGTTGGTAGTATATATAAAGTTTTGCCCAAACATGGGTGGATGATCAAAATTAAACCTAATTGCTAGAAATTAAGATTTAAATGAATTAAATAAAATAAGAAAATAGGGTGCAAACTGACTGGTTTGCCCCTTCCTAACAATTCATAGAATTCCAAAACAGTCCCTGCTGCTGCCCTAGAACTTACGCGATCTTTCATGGTGATCCAGTGTTGTTCTGATGCCTGTTTGATCAAAATATAATTGTTTTCTTGTAGGGCTCGGCATGGCGATCTATTTGATACCAACTTCGAGCCACGAATCATGTTTTTAGGCCATGATCATGTGACTTGAATTTTGAATGAATCTTGCAAGCTTCGGATCGATAATGTAGTCGTTTCTTGATGTTTTTTCATGATTTCTTTGTTGGATCACACTGAGCATGTCATCATGATCGTGCGGCAACAAACACAACTCGATTTTATGTCCGCACAAGAATTTTGCAACGTTCGAGTTTTGGCCGAAATATGGAATTTCGACACCAGAATTTACAATGACTTCATCGGCTTCATGTGTGAAATCTGACTGTTCACCATGCGTGAGGTTCGGACTGGTGATAGTCATGGGCCTTACGCACATGGTGCAACTGGTTTTACACTGACCAGGTTTGCGAGCATCATGATCTGGTCACTCAAGCGAGGCCTGTTGCTACTGATTTTCCTGCAACTTTCTTCATGGATCAGCAAATTCTCTTAGCTTTGCTCTGGAGACTAACACGCTCCAAGAAGTTTGAGCATGATCTGATCTCAGACGAGGGAGATATAAGCATCGTAAGTCACTATTCGTGACTTTCCCTTTAATGGAGTTTAGTTGCAAGGTGGCCGCATAGGAATAGCGTGTGGCTTCTCCTGTTTCGCTCTTTTTCCTATAACTTCTTCCTGGAATGTCTGTTTAAGCTGAAATTTGACCCCTGGTGGTTTTCAACCGTGACAGATCCAATGGTGGTAGTTTCTTAGCAATTTGTGAGAATGGGTGAGAGTCACTGGGGAATGATGAATAGTGATAGTGAAGTGAATGGGTTCATTGGGGAAGCAATGAAGGCGGTGTGTGCACACGGATGTCGGTTAGGGAAGGCGTGCGTGAACATGCATGTAAAGGGGGTGTGCGCATACGTGAGGGTGTGTTTAAGGTCATGCCTTACCGTCATGCAGCCAAGACGTGCACTATGGTTTAAGGTCATATAGCTTAGACCGTGGTTATGCAGTTTAAAGTCATGCAACTAGGACCATGCAGTTTAAGGTCATGCAACTAGACCTCTGCTATAGTTTAAGGTCATATAGTTTGGATCATGGCTATGCAGTTTAAATTCATGCAGCTAGGACCAGGCAGTTTAAGGTCATGCAACTAGACCTCCGCGACTGTTTATGGTCATATATTTGGACCATAGTTGTGCTGTTTCGAGTCATGCGGCTAGGACCATTATGTAGATCGCCATGTAAGTGAAGCTGCATGGGAGGTAGGTCTATGGATAGCAATCTGACTCCCTAATGAAATAGTTAAGGCTACACAAGCAGAGATCTTTAGATGAAGATGATGGCTCTACGAGGAGGGGCAAATAGAAGTGAACTCCACTGAGGATTAGGAGGGGAAGTGTGGCTTCCTTGGGATAGTGAGTAATGGTATAGATGTAACTCTACTGAGGATGACAGGCCAGAGTACAGATACAACCCCACTGGGGTTTGAAAAGATAAGAATGACTCTGTGGAGCCAATGGGTTGTGGCACGAATGTGACTTCTATTGGGGATGTGGGTGTGAAATAGATCCATCGGGGATTGAAGGGGTAAGGCGACCCTCTTTTTATTTTTACATACACCTAACTCCACTGGGGATGTTGATGGAATATGTTTAACTCCACTGGGGATGTTGATGGACTACACCTGGCGAAGAGGTGCGCCCATTTCACAGTTTAAAGTCAAGCATATGGACTATTTGTCGATTCGTTCATCGTCTTGCTATAGGGACATGGGTTACAGTCTTACGGTCTTGTAGCTCAAACCATGGCTATGCAGTTTAAGTCATGCAGTTAGGACCATGCAGTTTAAGGTCATGCAACTAGACCTCCGCTACAGTTTAAGGTTGTATAGTTTGGACCATGTAGTTTAGGGTCGTGCATCTAGACCATGATTGTGTTAAGGGAAAGTGATTCTCTTGGGAACAGAGCCGTAACTGGAGATTCGACTCGTAGAGAGTGAGACTAGGGTGCAGGGAGTGAACTTCCTAGGGATGCAGGACGAAGGTCCTGATGGGAGTGTCATGGCATGCGCACGACCCTAAGTTTTGGGTGGTGCATGAGGCGTTAGTGCCCTGATGAAGTACACGTGGAGTTAGGCCCTCGTGAAGCGCTCGCAGCAATACATTCTGGTCAAGCGCATGGTGATGGATTTTGGGTGAGGCACGTGCATCGTTAAGTCTTGACGATGCACGCGGTGATAGCTCCTTGACGAAGCGCGCAACGATAGCTACATGGCGAGGCACGCCTTGATAACCCTTTCGGGTCTTGGGCTTAACCCGCCCCGGCCTGGTCTTATTGCCGCCTGAAGATGAGGACTGGAGCATCATTTCTAATTTAAGGGGTAGTTTGTGGCACTGTTGAGTATAAAAGGGGGTAAAACTGTTGAGTATAAAAGGGGGTAAAACCCCATTTTACTGTTTTACGGAGAAGTAAAACTGTTGAAGAGAGTTTTTTAGAGAAGGAGCCGGAACTTCCATCAAGAGATTTCTGACAAGAGTTTTTTGACCAAAATTTGCAGCAGATAGGCCTTCAGTTCTGACGAGTGTGAGCAGGTCGTGGGCCTTCACAGCATGCTTGCGAGTGTTTTGGAGAGTTCTAAGGTTTTATGAGCATGGAACAAGGGCTACTCAGAGTTTCACCAGGACTTTTCTGGTGAAACTACAAGAGTCACAATGGTGCTCTGTCAGAGTTCTAGTGTTTCTCTGGTAGACAACAGAATGGTCAGAGGGTTCGAACGGTCCTCCGATTGTCAGGAGGGAAGAAGGAGAAGCAGCAGTGGACTCACCAGAAACACAGTGAAATTTCGGTGAGTTGTGGCGAATCGCAGAAGTGCCAAGAAGGGAGAAGGGAAACTCGCAAGGTCACAGGGGAGATTTTTATGAAATTCTGGCAGTTTTCCTGATATTCCTGGCTGTCAAAAAGGGGAAAGAACAGGGTCAGTTTTCCTGATATTCCCAGTGAGGAGAGGAAACATCGGTGAGAACCCGAGGCATCGTGAGGGAGGTAAAAGGTCGTGAGAAGATGGACCGTCAGCGAGGAGCGACGATTTGGGGAAACCGAAGAGGCGTGGGAGTTAATGCCTCTCGGGAATTGGAATGGTGGGAATCGGGGCCCTTCAAGGTCGTACAGAGCATTAAGTCGCATGCAGCGCTACCTTTGCGCGACGTTAAGCTACGTGCGGTAATTGGCAGTATGCCTCTTACAGTAGTGATCACACGTGGTGTTGACTTTCTTGAGGTGATGGTGGAATGTGGAATTGAGTTGCACACGGCGATGGCTGCTCATGGCATTGGGTTGAGTGCGGTGATGACCATGAGCAATGATGTCTCGTGGGAGCCAAGAGTGATGGCAAATGAGATGCCCGGTCGCTGTGGTCTGTTGAAAGCCAAGTCCTCTAGCACAACAGTGAAGTCCATGTTGTTTTGGAGGAAAGGAATCCATCATGGGTCGGTTCCTTGCTGAGGAAGTCTACTTTGTATGTCAGACGAATTGAAGATGACTAAAAAATGGTTGGCTTCTTCTTTTGGCTTGTAACCATCTTCTTTGAGATCACCCAGCATATGAATTGAAGATGACTTGCAACTGGTTTTGCTTCTTCTTAATGATGAGGCCATTTCTTTTTTTCCTATAATTGTCCTCTTATCCTTAGATGCAAGAGCTTTGTAACCTCCCTAATAATGGGCTTTTGGTTGAGTTTTGGTTTGTGACACTAGCTAACCTTGTTGTTCAACTGGTACGATCTGGTTTGATGACAAAATAATAGGGATTTGGATTGAGGATGTAGAGGTTTGAGGTTTAGGCTTAGGGAAAAGTAAAGGATCAAGAAACTTGAGGATTTTGGGCTTTTGACGTGTGGGTTGTAGCTTCTTCCCCGATCTTAGGCTCATTTGCCCCGTGCAAGATGGTACTTCCAAGATCTGCACCATATGGGAGGCCTCTTTGGGATAAGAGCGTGAAGATGACTCGGTCTTGGCTTGGACTGCCCAGGCATCAGTGACTGTCAAGAATCCAGCCACCTGGGCCAACATCTTTCTTAGGCGCTTCTGCTGCGACCTACAAAGGCTGGTGCCTCCGAACTCTCTGTTTAGAGTGTCAAAGCCTGAGCACTGTCGAGCTGCACCTGTAAAAGAAAAAGAACAGGAGGGTAGAGAAGAAGAGTCAGCAAGTTCTGGACAGCTTTTTACATCATCACCAAAATTAGACGTGTGCAAGGGGTATTTTAGGTCTTGCCCCGGCTTTGATCATTGTGGGGTGATTTTAGCGTCGTCACCCATATTGGACGAATCCCGAGTAGTTGATGACTTAGTGATGTCCACATGATTGGATTGGGATAAGGTGAGCTGCGCCTGAGATGAAGTCCCGTAAGGTGGGCAGTGGAGGAAGAAGCCAGAGAAATTCTTCCTCAACTGGTGGCTGAGGGATGTGGTTCCTTCAGCGGGCTGACCTGGATGCTTGTCTCCTTCTAGATCCCCTAAGAGGCGTTTGGTCTTCCCTATCAGGCTGGTGAGCAGTCCTAGCTTGGTGGACTGCCTCACACTTCAGGGACTTGAGCCTACTTTGCCCATGGTAGACTTTCCAGGGCTAAGAAGTTGAGGGTTCTGAAGGGTCCAGTGTATGCTCATAGGGGGCCTGTAGTGGGGCTTCCTCTTGAATGAGAGCGATGGCTTGGAAGTGTTTTAGGAGAACGGCGCAAACAATGTGGCCTTTCTGCACCTTCTCAGTGACTACAAACCCAAAGCATTCTTTCAGCTTGTGGCCCCATACTTGGTGATATGGGCATCAAAGGTTCTTGAGCATATAGCAATCTTGAGAGGGGTGGCCTACTCCTCATTGATAGGCACAATACCTCTCAGGTGTATCTTGTCCGGCCAGCTCTGGGGTTTTGACCTCTGACAGTTGGATCATGCTCTGCTCTAACGGTAACCAAAGCAATGCAAGAACCCACTCCCTCTCGAAGGGGTACACCTTGTTCTGGTGTTGGATCAAGAAGTCATTTCGATTTATATTCTTAGGGGGTGGGACCCTGTTGTAGGATTGGTGCTTGGCCCTAGCCTAAGGCATCTGTGCCTTGGAGAGGTCCAAGGTTTGAGGAGCGGCTTTGTTAGTGTCGATCATGGTGATAGCCTCACTAATCACCACTTTTTACTGGTTGCTCTGATTGTTGGAGCGAGGATTGCCCCGATAGTTTTTGGAGCTAGAGGGCTGCTAACGAGATTTGCCATGGTGCTTAGAAAGACCTTCTATACGAACTGCTTTAGAGATGAGCTCTGACATGGAGGGTGGATTGGAGGCCTCAATATGCAGAGCGATCTTGGGCTGCATATTTCGTATGCAGGTTTGAACTACCTCTTTTTTAATCATGGAAGTAGCATGAAAGGTTGCCAACTATCTCCATCGGGAGATGAACTTGTCAACTGGCTCACTAGGGTCTTGAGTTAGAGTAAGGAACTCGATGGTCTACACGTTTCTATGAACTTCGTAGAAGCGTTAGTAACACAACTACTCCATTTCCTGCCATGTGTGTACCGAGTTGGGACGCAGCCGAACATACCACTGGAAGACTGGCCCTTCGAGAGTCTCGAAAAACTAATGGAGGAGGAGTCGCTTGTCAGTTGTTGTCTCTCGACAGGCCACTTGGAAGTGAGCAGTATCCTGGTGCGGGGATGTAGTGTCGTTTAATAGGGGAAGCTTCCCTTTTTGGTAGTTTGGGGAAACGACACCTAGTCAATGTACGAGGGGCACGACGTTTGGTGTAGCAGTGCCTCTTACATGCCCGGGACCTTGTTCTTAAGATTATTGGCCACCATGGCATCTATGTCGGTTTGGGAAACCCCGCGGGACGCAGAGCTGTCTTGAGAGACAGGGAAAGTTTGCCTGGGAACTGTGTCTTCATCAGACGGGGAATCGGTCTCATGGTGAGAAGAAGGGGACCTGGAGGCTTCTAGGCGATCTATCTTTTCGAGGATGGACTGCATCATTACCTTGAACTTGTTTATCCGCTCTTCTTGGGCATCATCCAACTCATTGATCACCATGACGCTGAACGTTTCTTCTGGGAGGTCAGATCCTGGTGGGGTAGTGGACTGCCGGGGTTGGCGAGTCATACGAGGCAAGTTGGTTTCCAAGGGCTCAACATGCCCCGATTGAACTCAACCCTTGTACGCCGATTGTGTGAGGATCGGTTCTTGACGGTCTTAGGACCGTGCCTTCTTGGCGGTAGTCACCGAGCAATACTCTTCGTCTGGCTCAAGTTTGGGGATCCGAAGAGGGAATAAGGGATTGTGAGGAAGGAGGGCATCAAAGGTGGTTACCGCAACTGCCTCAGGGGCCTCTCTCGTCAAGATCTGCAGGCCTCTCTTCTGCTTCTTCTTGAGGCTGCTATGCACTCCACTCCAGAACCGATTTTGAGACTTGGACTGACCTGACTTTCTCAAGTATGCAAGGACTATGTCTATTAGCTGGGGCAGAGAGTGGGGTCCAAGGACAGAGGGCAACTTGGGTTGCTACTTTGGAGGCTGCAGGCTTCTGTCCGACATCAAACCATTGCCTCGAATTCCCTTGTGAGGCTCGGGTGCATGTCTGACCTGAGGCGATTGACTCAAGATGACACTCTTAGGGAAAACCTTTGAGTACCAGGTCTCGAGGTGCTTGCCTGGTGAAAGAAGAGTGATAGAAGAAGGAACTGGTTCATGACTCCGTCTGAGTCGAGTGAAGGAGGAAACTACAAAGTCGACGCGTGTACACCTTTAAGGTTAGCCGTTTGGGTGACTTGGGGGTCAGCCCAAGCTCCGTCAGCTGGTTTGACCTTAGGAGGCCGAGACCTACGAGCTTGTATCTGTGAGAGATCGGGTCGAAACCTGTCTCTCACAGGGTGATGCTGTGTGATCTGAGAAGGAGGGAAAAGTAGTCGACCCTCATGTGCTCGAGCTAGCATAGAACTAAAGCTGCCCTAAGCTATGGGATGCAGTTGCATGGCATGTGTATGGCCCGAGAAGGCCTAGCCCTAAATGTGCGCCCAAGGTAGCATGAAAGTTTCCTCGAGGTGTGGCTCGAGTGGTTGGACCACGAACCTTTAGATATGTGCGAGAGGTGGAGGTTGTAAGGTCTCTGCCTCTGTGTGCCGAGCCTCTAGGTGTAGAGGTTTAGGGTAGTGAAGAAGTTCGAGGGGTCGCCTTACGGCGAACCTCAGGGGAGATGCCAATCCGCTAGCCTTTCGCGGAAGTAGAGAAGGCAGCCTTTTGGTGTGCCTCAACAATATGACAGGCAAGGGACCTGCCAGTAGCAGGGTACATACTGTGTGCAGCAGTAGATGTTCTACCAATGCAAGGGGCCTTGGTGGAGGGTCCACCAGGGCGAGGAAAGGGGAGTCAAGGACCTTTAAGTGCCTTCTCACATCAATCTAGGAGAGCACCCGGGAGCCGGACTGTGAGTCCTGACTCAGTAGGAGTATACAGAAGGAATCTTAAGCAGCTCGTTTCCCTGGGATGGTCACGGGTGTGGGGATGAGGAAATGCCATAGAATGTAATGCAGAACGTAAAAGGAGATATTGATCAAGCAAGAGCGAACCAACGAAGGGGTAATAAGTCCACAGTGGACTCACCAAGCTGGTTAGGTGCCTTGATCATACCTACCTAGATCTAGGTAATCGGGTGACACGTGCCTCGAGTTGGAAGACCCGAGATCTGAGATCCCTCACTCGGGAACCTCATTCACAGAACAAGGGCAGGTGTCCAACTAGTGAGAGAGGAATTTTAATGTGAGGTGGGGACTAAGCTCACCTGGGTCCATGACTTACTCGGGCTGACTCCCACGGGTGCCCTCTTAGATCACGATGGAAAGCCCCCCAGCTTCTTCAGCTGGTTCAAAATTGCCTTCCTTGACCTGCAATCTCTTTACATTCTGCACAACATCATCATGGTTAACTTGCAAGACAAGTGGGCCGAGGGACCCACCCTTGTATTAGGGCAATGCTCATTCATAAGTGAGGGTGATGAAGCGGAAGGTTCAAATAAAGACGAGAAGGGAACTTGATAAGGGGGATGAGCCTAACATGATAGAGCGAACAACTTGGAGTGGAAGTAAGACGGGCATGGTACTCAGGACCAGCACGAGGGCAATACAACTCAAAACCGAGGCCGATATGCTGTCCTAATCTGGCATGGCAGCAAGACGGACATGGTACTCAAGACCTGCACGACAGTAATCCTACTCGACAACCAGACCGTTATGGCAATACTAGGCCGAGTCTACCCTCAGTCAAGTGAGGAGAGAGAAGAATGGGGAGGAAGCACGAGATGGCGAAGAGACTGGGTTCCGTCGGAGTTTAGGCATCACCATTCACAGCCATGGAGAAACAATGTCACGGCCCTTGGACAGCGCTGAACACTACTGCTCATGGCTGGAGGGTGAGCAGCGAACTACGGGCATCACTAGGCAACACGAGAAGACAGCACACCCCTTCGCAGCGGCGATAGCCTTTTGTGAAGAGCACGGCGATAGCCACTTGTGAAGCGCGCTGCGATAGTTCCCTCTGAGGCACACGGTGATAAGTGTGAGACGCAAGAGAAACCTATGGATGATGATGGGTACCGAGCGCACCGAAGAGGCTCACGGACGGTGAAAGGCACCAAGCATGCAAAGGAAGCTCGCGGACGGCGATAGGGGTAGAGAGCACAAAAGGAGCTTGCGGACGGTGATAGGTGTTGTCGTGACCTTCACATGCAGTGATAGGCATTGCTATCTACGATGGTCGTGCAACAAGGGAGGACCCCGTGGGCAGCAATAGGCTTCACCGTCTGTGCTCCTCACTAAGATGTCGAAGACACAACCGTGGACAGCGATGAGTAGCGCTGTCTGCGAGCCTTGCTGAAAGGTAGAGATGGATAAAAAGAAGGAGAAAGAAGCTCGTGCATGGTGTTGCCATCGCCATGCACGACCTGTGAAGCCACAGGAGAAAAAAAAAAGAAAGAGGCATGCACGACACTGCCACTGCCGTGCATGGCCTCTGAGGAAAGCCCAGACGAAGAAGAAGAGCGAGAAGAAGAGAGAGAAGAAGAAAGAAAGAAAAGAGAGAAAGATTTACCTTGAGCCTAGGGGTATAGGTTCGAAAGTTTCTCTCTCCTGCCTCTCTCTCTCAGAATGTGACCCAACAATAAGAAGAAGGGGAAATTTTATTAAGCAAAATTCTCATTTTTCAAGGGTCTGCGTGCAATGGTAGTATGTGGTATATATAGAGTTTTTCCTAAACATGAGTGGATGATCAAAATTAAACCTAATTGCTAGGAATTAATATTTAATTGAATTAAATAAAATAGGAAAATAGGGTGCAAAATGACAGATTTGCGTCTTCCTAACAATTTTTAGAATTTCAAAACAGTCCCTGATGCTACCCTATAACTTGCGTGATCTTTCATGGTGATCCGGGGTGGTTCTGATACCCGTTTGATCGAAAGATGATTTTTTTCATGTAGGGCTTGACATGGCGATCGATTTGATACCAACTTCGAGCCATCAATCATGTTTTTAGGCAACGATCATGTGACTTGAATTTTTGATGAATCTTGCAAACTTCGGATCGATAGTGTGGTCGTTTCTTGATGCTTTTTTGTGATTTCTTCATTGGATCACACTGAGCATGCCTTCATGATTGCGTGGAAACAAACGCAACTCGATTTTGTGTTCGGACGAGAATTTTGCAACGTTGGAGTTTTGGCCGGAATCTAGAATTTCAGCGTCAAAATTTCCAATGACTTCGTAAGCTTCATGTACAAAATCTGACAGTTCATCATGCACGAGGTTCGGACCTGTGATAGCCATGGGCCTTACGCACGCGGTGCAACTAGTTTTACATCGATCAGGTTTGCGAGCATCGTGATCCGACTGCTCAAGCGAGGAGTGTTGCTGATGATTTTCCTGCAACTTTCTTCATGGATCAACAACTTCTCTTTAGCTTTTCTCGGTGCTCGGGTGTCGTCACAAGGCGTGCCACATATCGAAACGCTCGTCTCAATGAAATGAACACATTCCAAGAAGTTTGAGCATGATCTGATCTTAAAAAAAATAGATATAAGTGTCGCAAGTCACTATTCGTGAATGCCCCTTTGAAAAGGAATGGGTCCCTGCACTACTCCGATTGTTACTGGAACAGAACATGATCGAGCTCCCAGAGACCAAGTTCCCTGATCAAGCTGGACGTGATACCCAGGCGAACTACTATGCTTACCATCGAAGGATTAACCACCCTAAAGATGATTGCTACACGTTGAAAGACATTATCGAGGCCCTGATTCAGAAGGGCCAGATAAAGCTTGAAGAGCTAAAGAAGGCATTCGGGATGATAGAAGCCTCTCAGTAACAGTCCAAGTAGAAGATGAAGCACCTGATCTCCTTCACACCTAGTTTGTTATGTTGCTTCAAGAAGGACTCATCACACCAAAGCCGGTAAGGTAGCCCCGACGCCTTGCTCAGGGGATTGAGAACCATTCGTACCTGTACCATCAGATATGGGGGCACGACCTGGGCGAATGCCCAAGTTTCCATGATATAATCGTAAAGAAAATATAGGGATGCTAAGTGTCTTGTGGCATTCCACAAAGTGATCCCCAAGTCACTACTCCACTGGCGCGAGAGGTCCTTCCACCACAAGACCCTGGTAATGATGATTCAGATCTTACTAAACCCTCAACTTCCTAACCATAGAGAGTCTACCACGGTTGAAGCAGACTCAAGACCTTAAGGCGAGAAGTAGTTTGTTAAGCTAGGGCAGTTGAAAAAGGTAGCTAGACAGATCAACCGCTGCCAATGAAAACTAAGAGAACACGAGCACCAAGGGCTCCTCGCCGGAGAAACAGGATTGCTCAATCTCTAATTGAGCAGGAATTTCTCAGGCCTTTTCCCCCATTGTGGACTTTGCAAGACTTCATCCCCGACACGATCTTCCTCACTTCCTTACCCCATCAAGAGGATGTAAACAATCCATCTTCTACTCGGAGTATGTCCAATGAGGGTGACGACATTAAAAGCACTCCCCAACTGTCTAAGCAGGGGAAAGACCTAAAAGACTCCCTGCACATGTCCAATTGTGGTGATGACACAAAAAGCTACCCAGATCAATCGGATGAAGGGAAAGACCTTAAAAGTCCCTCACTTACTGACCCTTCTCTTGCTTCTTCTTATGCTTCTCATCCTTCATCTTTTATGTCTCCTGCAGGTACAACCTTGAAGTGTCCAAACTTCGAGGACCTTGATAAAAAACTTGAAGGAACTAATATAAGCCGGACACACAGGAGGGGTTTAAAAAGACACTGGCCCAGGAAGCTGGATTCTTAACAGTTGTTGATGTTCTGGGGCTCAAGCCAAATCAGAGCCATCTTCTTCAGAGAATCACAAGAAGTCAAAACCAAAGAAATCCCAATGACCCCTTGAGCTTGACTTTGAATAGAGACTCAGAGAATCAAGGGGGTAGAGCTTTTATACTCAGGAAGCTTGCCACATAGACAAGCCTGTGAAGTATCAGCCAGCGTGGGGCAAACGTTGTAGTCACCCATGCAAAGACTGAGCGTTTCATATGAGGATGCTCCTGGCTTGAAGATAACTGAATCCCAATTTCCCTGTAACTTTCAAGTCAAACTCCTGCAACCTGATATGCTATCAATGTTTGAGGTTGACCCTTCTGTCCCTCAGTTTGAGGAAGGTGAAGAAATCATGACCTACCTCGGAACTCTATTGGAAGCAGAGATGCCAGGATCATCGGTCTTTGCACTTAAGGTTAATGAGAAGACCTCTGAGACCAATGATTAAGAGTTGCAAGAGGCCCCAGAAGAATGGGAAGAAGGCGGTCAAGCCATAGCTGACGAGCTCGAAGAGATAAATCTTGGAGATGAAGCCAGCCTCAGGCCCACTTTCATCTCGGCAAATATGTCCCCAGAAGAGAAGGAGAACGTTATCGCCTTCTTACGAGCAAACTGAGACGTCTTTGACTGGAAATACCATGAGATGCTTGGTTTAGACCCTCAAGTTGCAATTCACTGTCTTAGCATTGGCCCAACCATTAAACCCGTCAAGCATAAATCAAGGAGGTTCATGTCAGACCTCGAAATGCAAATAAACGCTGAAGTGACCAAGCTCAAGAAAGAAGGTTTTATTCACAAGTCAAGTACCCAAAGTGGCTGGCAAATGTTGTCCCAGTTAAGAAGAAGAGCGGCCAAATTAGAGTTTGCATTGTCTTCCACGACTTGAATATAGCCTGTCCCAAGGATGACTTCCCATTGTCGTTCACCGAGATGCTCAATGACTCTACAGCTCACTGTCAAATCTTTTCCTTCATGGATGGATACTCCAGGTATAATCAGATACGGATGACATCAGAAAATGAGGAAGCCATCGCGTTCTTGACTCCAAAAGGGGTTTTCTGCTACACAATGATGCCTTTTGGATTGAAAAATGCTAGTGCCACGTATCAGAGGGCAATGACAACCATCTTCAAGGATATGATGCACGAGGTCGAATGTTATGTAAACGACTTGGTGGTAAAATTCGAATAGAAATACGCGCATATGAGAGACCTTAAAAAGGTGTTCAAGCGGTTACGCCTTCATTAGCTTAAAATGAACACGCCAAAATGTGCTATGGCCTGCGTTCAAGAAAGTTCTTGGGGTTCATTGTTAGACACCAAGGGCTGGAAGTTGAGCCAATCAAGATCAAGGCAATCCAAGAAATTTCATCTCCAACTACATTACGAGAGTTGTGCTCTCTTAAAGGGCAGTTGGCGTACATCTGCAGGTTCATCTCAAACATCTCAGGTCGTTATAAACCCTTTACGCACCTGTTAAAGAAAGATACTTTGTACATCTGGGATGAAGCATGTCAGACAGCTCTCAATGACATCAAGCATTATTTACTCAATCCTCCAATGCTCTCCACACCGATACCGGGAAGACCTCTCATTCTGTATGTGACCGCTCTAGACGAGTCACTCGGGCCATTGTTGGTGCAAAATAATTACGAAGGGAAAGAAACCGCATTGTATTATCTCAGCCGGCCAAGAAGAATATTTTCCCTATAGAAAAGATGTGCTTGGACTTGATCTTCGCAGTACAAAAATGCCACCACTACTTGCTCGGTCATGAAGTAAATCTCATATCGAAGGCAGATCCAGTAAAGTTCCTCATGACACGTCCATGCTTGTCAGAGCGTCTTGTTAAGTGGGCATTATTGCTGATGGAATTTGACATTACATATGTCCCACAAAAGGCCATCAACGACCAAGCCTTGGCTGATTTTCTCCTAGCACATCCTGTACCCGCAGAATCTCCTTTATCAAGTGACCTGCCTGATGACGAAGTATTTTGTGCAGAGTCTGCTCATGCTTCGACGGAGCCTTCCAATCGGACCGAGGAGGCACCGGAGTAGTATTCCTGACTCCGAAAGGAGGAGTATTGCCTCTTTCTTTCTCTCTTACCAAAGCCGGTTCCCATAATGAGGCAGAATATCAAGCCCTTATAATTGGATTGAACATAGCCTTTGATCTAGACTTGGATCCGCTCAAGATCTATGGCGACTTTGAGTTGATTATCCGGTAGCTCAAAGGGATCTATGACGTAAGAAAAGACACTCTCAAACCTTATCATGATACTGGAAAATCGTATATGGCCTAGTTTGAGGATGTGTCCTTGAGTCATATCCCCAGGAGGCTAAACTCGCAAGCTGATGCACTTGCAAAAATCGGGGCTACAATTCAATTGTCTTCACCAAGGCCCACGCTTATCTGAGTGGCAGAGTGGAAACATATTGAATTGAGAACCGAGGTAGACGTGGATGATGAGAGAAATCTCTTCCTCGAGTGCTCTCCTTATCCATTCGGAGCACTTCTATCAGCTAAAGAAGTTATCAATACTGAACACAAAATGGCACAGAGTCAGGGAGCTAAGGTCCAAAAATGAGAACCGGAGTTCTTCGACCCAATATGCATAGAAGTCGAGCAGGCGGAAGATTGGAGAGAGCCCATCACTAATTTTTTAAGACATGGTAGATTCCCGAAGGATCATGACAAACATAACAGTGTACGTTGAATGTCTACCAAGTTTACCCTCCTTAAAGGAGATGCTATCTTTAGATGGTCATTTGATGGTATTCTTCTTAGATGTATGGACGCGCAAGAAGCAAATAAGATGCTCGAAGAAGTACACTCGAGCATATGTGGATTGCACCAGTCCGGCCCTAAGATCTACGAATGGATACGCAAATTGGGGTACTATTGACCTTCAATGATAGCTGATTCCTTAAACTATGCTAAAAAGTGCCAAGTATGCCAAATACACTCGAGCCTTGGTCATCAACCTTTAGAGCCCTTACACTCGACAGTAGCATCATGGCCCCTTGCACAATGGGGTATGGACATTGTAGGTCCTATTGACCCTCTTTCGGCAATGGGTCATGTCTTTATTCTAGATGCGCCAGATTATTTCTCCAAGTGGGCTAAAGCGATCCCACTCAAGCAAGTTCTTGGGACCATGGTGGCTAACTTTGTGCAACATCAAATCATATATCGGTTCGGAGTGCCTGATCGGATTATATTTGACAATGGCCCTCAGTTCCAAAGTCATCACATTGATCGCTTGGTTAAGCAATTTGGTTTCGAGTGGAAGTACTCAACTATGTACCACCCTCAAGCCAACGGATTAGCTGAGGCTTTCAATAAGACCCTGTGCAAAGTTTTAAGGAAATCAATATCAAAGATGAAAAAAAACTGGCACGAGAAGCTTCCTGAAGCCTTGTGGGCCTATCGCACCACCACACGAAATGCTACCGACTCCACTCCTTACTCCCTAGTCTATGGGGGTGAAGCAGTAAACCCTCTTGAAATTCAAATCCCTTCGCTACGTGTCGTTGTACATCAAGGACTAATTGAAGATGAGAAAGTCATACTTCGGTATCAAGAATTGGATGCACTCGATGAAAAGAGGTTGGAGGCTCACCATAACCTTGAACTCAACCAGGGAAGAATGAAGAGGGCTTTTGACAAGTCAATCAAAGTCCGCTCATTCACCCATGGGGATCTAGTTCTAGCGGTCAAGAGGCCAATTGTTATGCATGAGAGACGCAAAGGGAAGTTTGAACCCAAGTGAGAGGGTCCCTTTATAGTCAAAACGCTATTGCCAAATGGAGCGTACATACTTGCACACCATGATGGAGAGGAGGCAATGCCCCCTATCAATGGGCGATACCTAAAGAAATACTACCGATGATATATACTCAAAAAAGGCTCAGTACGCAACAACACAAAGAATCAAAAGCATGCTAAAAAGAAAGCAAGAAAGAAATCCCAAACAAGGTTTAACTCTTTTTATTGCATTAAAAGGAGTTACAAACAACAATCAAAAGCCCATTATATGGGGGGGTACAAATCTCTTGCATTGAGGATAAGAGGATGGTTACAGGCAAAAACGAAACACCCTCATCATGAAGAAGAAGCAAAACCACTTGTGAGCCAGCTTCAATTCATCAGCCAGGTGTTCTCAAAGATGATGGTTACTGGCCAAAAGAAGAAGTCAACCATTTTCGAGTCAGCTTCAATTCATCTAACAAGTATATCAAACATACAAAGCAGACTTCTCTAGCAAGGAACTGGCCTATGATGGAGAGCATACCCTGTTCACAGTGGGTGCCCTTCCACATAACAACATGGACTTCACTGTTGTACTGGAGGCCTTGGCTTCCAACAGGCATCATAAGTCAGGCCTTACTATGGGTTACTGCCCTTTGTTGACCGCAGTCATTGCCATGCATGATCACAGCAAAATACGACTCACCACCATTCATCAGAGGATCAAACAAGTAATAGCCACGGATGACTAAAGCCAAGTGCATCATGTTACTAGCCACGTGTGATGAAGGTATTGACTAGTGCTGTGCGAGACTAGCGCCGATTGAGTTTTGCAAACTTAGCTGGCTGTGTATCTTAAAAAAAAAAAAAACTAGCGATGGCTGTGTTTTTGAACCCCAGCGCCGGCTGCGTGTCCTAATGCCAGCGTCGGCTATGTTCCTTAGGACCAGCGCCGACTGTGTATCCTAAGTCAGCGCCGGCTGTGGTGCCTTCCTACTGTGACTGTTTGCCTCCTGGTGACTCTTTGTTTTCCCCATGAATGCCTTCCCGAGGCCCCTCATTTTCCTATAAGCAACCATTCATCTCCCCAATGATTTCACACCTTCTCGAGGCCCCTCGTTTTTTTTTCTTTTTTTTCTGCAAACGACCCTTCATTTCTAACAACTGCCCGCCTCCCACAACCCTTCGTGTCTAGTAACCGTTTGCCTCCTCACGACCTCTTGCATTCTTGCCGAAAACTCCTAGTTTTCCCACTAGAGAAATCACTGCGAGACTTTCTCCTTCCTGCGTTTTGTCGAAAAACCACCAGAAACACGGTGGAAATCCTAAGGCAGCCCTCTGCTTGTCCTGCTTTACCGGTCGGCAAAATCCTACAACTTCATGAACGCCCGGTGTTCTCTCTGATGCTCTCTCCTGTTTGTCAGCAAACTTCAGTAGAATCCTACTCAAAGTACCTTGTGTGCTGTCGAAAAATCTCTCCAAGAGTTCTCTCACTCTTACAGCTCAAAAACCTTAGTCGTTTGACCTTAAGTGAAATGGTGAGAATGGGGCTTTACCGCCTTATATAGGCAAAGTTTTCCTGGAATGTCCCCCACAAACCAGGAATACCAATCATGTCCTAGAAGGCCAAATGATGGTGGGGTGGATCGGGTCGGACTCAGGGCTTGAATGAAAGACTACCGCCGAGCATGAAAGCTCAAAACCAAGATCGGGTCGGGCTAGGACTAAAGGTCCGGACATTGGCCCATGACCAACGCAGACTGTGTTCTTCCATGACCAACACTGGCTGTGTTCTTCTATGACGAACGTCGGTTGTGTTCTTCTATGACCAACGCCAGCTGTGTTCCTCTATGACCAATGCCGGCTGTGTTCTCAATGACCCAGCGTCGGCTGTGTTCTTCTATGACCACGCTACCTATGTTCCCAAGCTTACTACCACGTATGCTACCACTGCGCACCGTAGTGTCGCTTGTTTGCCTCCGCCTATGCTAAACGACGTGTACGTGTCAACACTTCTACTTCTCAAACCTACTGCCGTGTGTGTTGCACTCTTCATGTTAGCACCACACATGTTGTAGCACTGCGCTCTACACCTTGGTCACCATTGTGCATGTCTCATTGTTATCCCTAATGGAGTTAGGAGCAGATCACTTCCCCAGTAGGATTTACACCTGTACTGCAACCCATTGATCTCCAATGGAGTTAGGGTCGTGCTTACCCCTTTAATCCCCTGTGGTTCCGTCTCACACCTAGCTATCCTACCCTCAAGAGTTGGGTTACCTTTCATAAGCATATTCCCATCGAGTTCCATCTTTCACCACTAGGTAAGTCATACTTGTCCCCTAATCCCCAGTGAAGTCCGCTTCCCATCTAAAAACCCCTGCTATCATTTTACTCTCAGGGAGTCAAATTACAATCCACATTCCTATGCAGCTTCACCTACATGGTGACCCACATGATGGTCCACACTGCATGACCTTAAACTATACAGCCTTAGTCTAGATGCATGACCTTAAACTCTATGGTCCAGACTATATGACCTTAAAGTTGTAGTAGATGTCTAGCTGCATGACCTTAAACTGCCTAGTTCGTGCTGCATGACCTTAAACTGCACAGCCTTGGTCTAGATGCACAACCTTGTCTAGTTGCACAACCTTAAACTGTATAATCCTAATTTCATGACTTTAAACTACATAGCCACGGTCCAAACTATATGACCTTCAACCATAGTCTACGTCCTAACAGCCGACATTAAAAAGCTTAGCATCATGGTCCAAACTATATGACCTTTAAATTGTAGCGGATATCTAGTTGCACGACCTTAAACTGCATAACCACGGTCCGAGCTATATGACCTTAAACCATAGTGCACGGCCTGGCCACATGATGTTAAACTGCTTTGCATAGGTCCAGGAGGCATAACCTTAAATACACCCCACAATATGCGCGCATGCCCTTTACGTGCATCTTCATGTATGCCTTCCCCAACCTACCCGTTCGTGCGCGCACCACCTTTATTCCTTCCCCAGTGATCCATTCACTCCATCACCTTCTATCACTCCCCAGTGAGTCTTACCCATGCTCACAGAACGGTGAACCATTCCACCATCCATACTCATCGTCGGTTAGTGGGTTACCACTTTCCATCTTCCATCCATTCACCATCTTTCACAGGTAGCCTTGTGCCATCCTCCCCATGTGAGTCAAACCACCACCATACTGACTTCATGGCCTCTACAGACTGCCATTTATCTACACCGCGGTCCATCTGTATGACCTTGAACTTTAGTGCATGTCTTGGCCGTATGATGTTAAAAAGTTTGCACAAGTCCCGAAGGCATGATCTTAAACACACCATCACAAAAAGGAAAAAAAATAATAATAACAGGCATGGTATATACCTGACAAGGGAACACCATGAGTAAAAATGACGGACGGGCATGGTTACGAAACCATGAGTAAAAGAGTTTGGTGAAAATAAAAACTTGGGCACGGTGAAAACCCCAAAAGGGCGCCACGAGTAAAAATGGAAAAATAAGAGTAGATATGACCAGAAGGTCATTGGTAAAAGAGCCCAAATAAAAGGAAGTTGGTGAAAACCATCTCTACTGTGCCGCTTCCTAAGTTCAAGTGAAAATTTGCAAAGGATGCTTGGACCAATAAACAGGTTGATGCAGCGTTCGCCTCAACAGGCAGCTTCATCCCACACTCAACGAGAAAACATCCTTAGTGTCGTAATACCAGGACTCTAAGAATACAAGTTTCAAGGAAAAGATTCTGACAGCCTCAGTCCATTAACAAAAAAATGATTCAAAAAACAAAAAACAAAAAACTAACCAAAAAAGAGGCAATACGAGTCTCATGAAGAAGAGCATTATTCCCACAAGGTCTCTAACACACTTCAAGATGCTAAAAGGTTCCTAAAGAAGGATAAGTCAACCATGACTTTGGAACTGTGATGCAGCAATTAGGATTGAATCCTCAGGGGTCGCCTCAGACAAAGAAGAGAGGTATCTTAATTGTTGAAAATGTAAAGTAGTGGGCAGAGGTTATACCCAAAGCCGGTCACCTCGATAAACTGAGGTACCTTGCCCACCAAGGAATATATGGTGCACAACGCAGATGACGCTGATAGAAGGCCCTTCAACAATTCATCCAGAACAAACAAACAAAAATCCTCGAAACATGGACCAACACCAGAGGATACAAACAAGCCCATACCAAATGGGGAAAATTCCCTTCAACACGACACTCGACTGTTAGAAGGGCCTGATTCTGACTAACGAAGTCCATACAAAATCCTCAGCTGTCATAATCACAATACTTCAACAGGATCCCTCAAAAAAGTCTCTTCTCCCCCTAAAGTCGCTACGGATGGACCTGTACTTTGCATCCAAATGTCTGAGCACCCTAGTTGCAGCATTGCGTGAATCTCCTCAGCGTTCACGTGGTCCTATAGCTAAGAAGAAAAAAGTAATAAAGCCGAAGAAAATTTTTTGAATGTTACTTTCTCGCATCTCTCAAAGCACAAACATTCGGTGAGACAAGCAGTTTGAAGACATTTTTCAACACCTTGGTCCTTGATGCAGAATAAAGAGGAAACCAGTCAATAAAGCCTTAACATACAGTGAAATTCCCAACAGTCTCAGAATTGCCTCAGAATGGGTCAGAATCTTTTAAAGCACTCCAAAAAGCTACATGCCAAGTTTCGTCTCAATCTGACATGTCTAAGGCAGCGCAGACAAATAAAAAAATTTGGAAACATCAGCCTTTAGCACCCTAAAATGAACCCCGTAACTAGAATTATATTCTCGGTGTGTCAAACAGCTGTGGGACCACCGCCATTGGATCTGACACGGTTGAAAACCCCTATGGGTCAAGTTTAATCGGGCATTTCAAGACAAAGTTATAGGTAAAAGACTAAAAAGGGGTAGGCCACACGCTATTCCCATGCGGCCTCCCTACACAAATATCCATTAAAGGAGGCTGATGTGAACAGTCCTGAGCAGCAACTTTAAAGGCATGTATCTCACTCGTTCTGAGTCTGATCGCTCTCAAATTTGGTGAGCGTGTTCGTGTCATCAAGACAAGCGTTTTGATATATGGCACGACTCATGAAGATACATGAGCAGGGAGAAAAATTAAAGAGAAGTTGATGATTAGTGAATATAATTGCAGAAAATTCAGCAGCAGCACGCCTCACTCGAGCGGCCAAATCACGACGCTCGCGTACCCAATCGATGCGAAACCAATTACATTATGTTTGTAAGGTTCGAGGCTATCTTTGATCTAAACGTCATGTAAGATGGACGATTGGATTTCACACAAGGAGGCATCGAAGCTACCATAAATTCCGGTCGTCGAATTTCCAAATTTTAATCAAAAATCCAAGTTGACAAAATCTTGGTCCAGGCATGAAATCGATCTACGTTTGTTGCAACGTGATCGTGATGGCATGCTCAGTGCAATACAGCGAATAAATCACGAAAAAACAACAACAAACAAGCATACTATTGATCTGAAGTTTGTAAGATTCATCCAAATTTAGAGTCGCATGATCATGGCTTAAAAACACGATCCACTGCTCGAAGTTGGTATCAAATCGGTCGTCATGGCCCGTCCTACAAAAAAACAATCATCTTTCGGTCAAACGGGTACAAAGGAACCTTGAATCATTCACGAAAGATCACACAAGTTCTAAGGCAGTAGCAGGGACTGTTTTGAAATTTCACACATTGTTGGGTAAGGGTAAAACAGTCCTTTTGCACCCAATTTTAGAAATTTTTTTCATTCAAATAAGTTGTAATTATCATCAATTTAGATAGATTTTAGGAATCCTCCCATGGTTGGGCCCAATTCTATAAGTACATGTTAAACACAATTATTAAAGGACCCTTGATTATTCAATACTCATCAATAAAATTTAAGATTTTTCACATTCAATTTGTGGGTACGTCTTGGATAGAGAGAAAGGAGAGAGAAGAAAAGGACTAGTACCTTCGGTAAAATAACTTTCTCTCTTGTCCTCTCATCTCTCTTTCTCTCTCCTCCTCTCATATCTATCTTTCTCTCTCCTATTTTCTCTTTTTCTCTCTCCTCCTCTTTTCTCTCTCTTTTTCTCTCTCCTCCTCTCATCTCTCTCTTTCTCTCTCCTCCTCTCATCTCTCTCTTTCTCTCTCTCCTCTCGTCCATCTTTCTTTCCTATTTCCTCTCTGATCTCCTTTATCCACCTTCTTTCTTTTTCTTTACCTTTCCTATCTCTCTTTTCTCTTTCTTACTGTCTCTCTGTTCTCTCTCCTTCTTCTCTGTTCATGCATGGTGAAGTCTATCGCCTAGTATGGTGTCTTCTTGCTTCATAGACACAAACAACGAGCCGAGCCTTAACCCGAGTGGCAGGCCAGGCCTTTGTCAAAGTCTCCTTGTCTTCCTTTCTAAAATGGATGGCAGAAGTACATCACCATCCATGTTCTCTCTCTCTTCATAATCGTCTATCATGGATGGTGGAAGCACACTACTACCCATGTTTTCTCTCTCCTCCTAGTCTTTGTCATGGATGGCAGAAGCACACGGCTACCCATGTTTTCTCTCTCCTCCTAGTCTCTATCATAGACGACGAAAGCATATTGTCGCCCATGTTTTTTCTCTCCTCCTAGTCTCTATCAAGGACGGTGGAAGCACATCGTCGCCCATGTTTTCTCTTTCCTCTTAGTCTTTTGTCATGGACAGCGGAAGCACATCACCACCCATGTTTTCCCTTTCTTCTTAATCGTCTGTCATGGACAGCAGAAGCACATCGCCGCTCATGTTTTCTCTCGCTCCTCTTATTCTCTGTCATAGATGGTGGAAGCATATCGCCGCCCATAGTTTCTCTTTCCTCTTAATCTTTTGTCATGGATGACGGAAGCACATCACCGCCCATGTATTCTCTCTCTTCTCTCATTCTTTTGTCATGGATAGTAAAAGCACATCACTGCCCATATTTTTTCTCTCTTCTCTCATTCTTTTGTTACGAACGGCGGAGGCTCATTGCCACCCATGTTTTCTCTCTCGTCTTACCCTTCTATCATGGATAGTGAGAGTTCATCACTAGTCATGTTCTATCCTATCTTTTCTCTCATTATCGTCCATGTTCCCTTGCTCTCTGCACTCTCCTTGTTCTTCATTATTTTCCTTCTCCTTCCTCTTTCCTTTTTTTCCTTTCTCCCTCATTGCTTATCTCGTCTTCTTCTCACATGCATGACATCGGTAATATTGTACATGTTTCTCTTTCTCTCTCTTCTTTTTTTTTCTCTCTTATTTGACCAAGAGAGGCTAACACAAACATTGCCATGGTAGTTTTATCATCTAGCAGTTTTATCGTTGAGCCAATCTTAGTTACCGAGTCTGTCTTACTGCCACGATAGGCTAGCCAGTCTCGTCTTGCTACCACGCCTGGTCAATCACTTGCTGATCTAGCTGTTGTGTTAGTCTCGCCACCTAGTCAAAATTCCTCTGATTTACCCCTTTCTTCTTCTTTCACTTATCTTCTTACCCTCTCTTCTTTTGGATGTGCACGTCCGTATACATTCGCTCAAAGACTGGGGGGCTTTCTTCGTGATTTAAGAGGGAGCCCATGCGAGCCAGCCCGAATAAGTCTCAAACCCACCTTAAATTCCTCTCTCATCGGTTGGTCTACCTGCCCTCGCTCCTAAGAGAAGTTCCCAAGAGAGCGATCTCAAAGTCCCGGGATCCCCCGAAACCTGAGATGCGTGCCTCCCAATCATCTAGATTTAGAAGTTGAAATCGAGGCACCTAACCAGTACATTCCTCATTTTCTTGAGTTTCAACATTCTAACTACAATTACTTTCCTCAATTTGAATTAGAGAATCTATAACCTCAAGGTTTGGATCATCTACTCCTGGCCTCTCATCTAGGATAGGGGCGTCTTGAGCCTTCTGCAAGTTTATTCCTTTCACTTTCATTGAAACTTCTTGTGCGGAAGTTTGCTCTTTCAATTGAAAATGCAAGTTTGCTCTTTCATTCGCTCTTGAATCATGGACCCTGGGCTAAGGCAATCCTTGGCATTTTCTTTATGAAATTCCCTAGCCACAGGGTTTTGAGTGTGCTCATGCTTATCTGGTATTTTTTTATAGGGTGGATAATTTGGTCCCTTTGTGTCTTCATATTCTCTACTTTTACTGGAATTGCTCGAATTGTTTCCTCCTTTTGTGGGTTGGACTTCTCTAATTCTATAGGAGCTCCTTATGGAATAGATCCAAACCTAAGGCAATTCTTATCATTCAGTTTCTGAAATTCCTTGGTAAAATACGTCACTCTACCATTTCGGTCTTCTTTTTTAGGGTGGTTTCTTCTTGTGCCCCAAGGCCACATTGGATGATTTTAAGGCCTGCACATGGATTTTGACTCGTTGATCTTTATCAAGTTGATACGGTGTTCACTTTCAGGGCAGTTTTTTCTTATGCCCCAAGGCCATATTGGATGATTTTCAGGCTTAAGCAGGGATTATGACTCATCGATCTTTATCAAGTTGACACCTGTTAGGACTTCTTCATCTTCATTAGTCCTATCATCTAATATTACCTGGCTTTGCTTTGAGTGAGCCACAGCTATATCCTTAAATGTTTCTGGTGATGGCTCTGACTTGGGATCACTGTCAAATTCTTCAATTGTCATCTCTTCATAGTTACATTTAGATGAATCTTCATTGTAGTCAAACTCTTGTTCCTTCATGACTTCCTCTGACTCTTGCCCCAATGTGATTTCATTAGGCTCTTGCCCCTGTGTAACTGGTGACTGATCTCAAGCTATTTCCTTTGCTCTCTCATAACGTGAAACAATTTCTAGCATTGAGTCAAAAGATAAAGATTGAATGCTTTTACTGAAGTAGAGTTTATACTCAGGGGAAGCATTCTCTATGGACATACCGATCTTAAAGGCATCAGAATGTGTACAATCAATGAATTTTGATGCAGCCTCTCTAAATCGTTGGACAAAATCTGTAAACAACTCGCCCGGATTGTGTTTGGTGAAGACCAATTCGCCAAGGGTCATTGATCTCTTTTTGGTCCTGTGATATTGCTTAGCAAAACATTGAAACAACTCATCGGGAGTTTGATTCAGTTATTTTGAGACCACCTCTCAAAACCATGTTAAAGCTTGTCCAGAGAAAGTGTACTAAAACATGCCTTGAGACGGCGAGGTTCTCTTCAAGTGCATGACCAGTCAATAGGAAAGCAATAATGTGATTTTCATGATCTCCTTTCCCATTGAACTTGTTTTAAAACTGAGGGAATTTGAAACCCGAAAGAAGAGGTTCGACATCCCTAAGAACATCCTTGACGTAAGATCTTGAAGAAAATATATTTGGAACTCCAATCTTAGCTAGGGTCTCTTTAAATGTGGTTAATTCACCTTTCAACTGGGCGAGCTCAACTGACTCAAGGGTTTTAACCTCAGAGGTCTGTTGGTTTCCAGGAATTGATGGCATAATTTTTGGTGCAGGAGATGCAGTTGATATTGGCTACATCAGACTAAGGGTAGGCAGGGCCTGCGAGATGGTTGGAGGAGCCAGAAGCTAATAAGCCGATGTCGGGCTTGAAAATGGACAGTCGAGGTCAGGTGCATAGGATATCCCAGGCATGGGTGACTAGAGGCTGAGACTGCAACCGAAAGGTATGGAGCCGACTGGTACGGCTGACTCGATGAATACTGACTTGGAATAAGAGCTGAATAGGCCGCTTGCGACTAATGGTGTGGGATTGGGGCAGCCTGAAGAGGTTGCACCGGTGGATGACTATATATGACTTGAGGACGGTCAAATCTAGACTGACTATAAGATGGATGGTCTTGTGGTCGAGCCGGTTCTATGAATGGTGGAGGACGAGAAGATTGGCGGTGCTTACTCGTCGTCACGATATAACTCACATGACTTTGCCATTCAGGGGCTAAAGAGATCCCTTGACTCTGACCTGACTGACAACTCGATACACTAGGCAAGACGTGTGACTCAACAAGGGCAGTACGCATCAAGAAAGCTTTGATCGTGGGTAAGTTCTAAAGACACTCGATTTAAAGGGACTCGTAGTTCATAAAATTGGATAAGGGTGAACCTTGAGGAATAGAGACATGACTTAAAGAACTCTTGGGTTTAGGGAAAGATGTCTTACTCTCTAGTTTTCCTTGGTGGAAAGCCTTGCTTAAGTTAGATTTGGACATTTGTGGGAGGTGCTCCCCTGATTGGGCAGTATATTCCTTAGGCACAAACTTAGAAGATGAAGGTAGGTTCAACCCTAAGTCTTTAGTTTCGGGTCGAATGCTCTGACTATTTTGAGTAGCTCAAGCCACACATATTTACTGGACTCCATGGCTCGGTTGGATGGCAAATGGGCTAGCTAGCCTTAGCCCTGAGTGTGTGATTATGGACCCACAGAAAGTCAATATTGACTGACTTGAGGCAAGGAGGACCCAGGGAACTGAGCCATAAGGTCTTGTAGGTCTAGTCATTTAAAGGAGTCTAGACTATATAGTAAACTAAATAACTGAGTCACCATGAAATATGGACATAATTATAAGACTATGCACAAAAATCTCTCCTTTTTGTTTTTAATCTAAGAAACAAGATAAAGATATTTCCAAAGGGATATAACCTTGTGAGACCCTCCCACACCTATGTGTGTAGGACCCAAAAGGATCACCATTAAATTTGGCACAGATCTCTAGAAAAGTCAAGTCCCTCACCCATGTGATAACTTTCTAGATATCTGTGTCAAACTTAATGGTGGTCCTTTGTGGTCCTACACACATGGGTGTGGGAGGTCTCATAGGATCGTTACTCTTTTCTAAAAGATTTTTTTTTTCTTTTTTAAGAGAGAATAAAGGATGCCTCTAAAGAAGATAAAGTCAAGAAAATTACAAGTTATGCAGATAAGGTTTAAAAGCAAAAGATAAAATAAAAAAATATGAGATATATTTCTAATCTAAACAGATAAAGCAAAGAAAGCCTAGATCTATCTTCGTTTCCTTTTCTCTTCTTTTTTTTTTTTAAATAAAGTATTTTATCAAAAGAGGTAAAACTTTCTTCTCTCTTTTTTTTGTTTTTTAAAAAAAAAAAGATCTAGAACGAAAAGATAGAATCTAATAAAAAGAAACTTTTTAAAATCCAAATCGTTTTTCTTCTTTTTTTGTATTCTTTTTTATTTTTATTTTTAATGAAAAAATAAATATGAGAAAAAATAAGAAGAAGTTTTTTTAAAAAATCTAAAATACGGATATGAAGCTCATGGCACCCCACTGTGGGCACCAAACTATTTACACTCCGATCTGTGTCGATCTTTAGAATGAGATATGATCAAATCCTAGTAAAAAACTTAGTTATTTTTTAAAACGTAGAGAAAGTGGGGTCCTTTGAATTATGAGCTCAGAAAAATCCCAGATCTATACAGATCCAGTCTTTTTCTAAATCCACTGGCAGCGCCAGCTCCAAATCTGTATTTTAACCTAAAAACGCTCTTCTAAATTTAATCAAAGCTAATGATAAATTAATTTATAGAAAAATAAAATAAAGCAGAGAATTAAATGAAAAAAACAAGTTAGATTAAGCAAAGAAAGATATACTTACATCTAGGGACCCGAAACCCGGAGTGTTGGGTTTAGATAAGGCCGCTCTTCCAATTTGCGTCATCATCTCCTCGTTTGGATGCCTTTGCTTGTTAAAATTGGTAGATCTAAAGTTCTTTGACCTAGATCTAAGGTTCCTAAGGCAAGGAAAAGTTGGGGATTTTAGGTAGGGTCTACTTAGGCTTTTCTTATGATTGGAAGAAAAATTTCCTTAGTTTTCTAAGGGTTTTGGGATCTCCAGAGATTGAATATGAATTCTAGGATTTTCACTTATTTTTTGGGATTTTTTCAGGTTGATGTATCCTGTCATACAGTTATCACTCACTCAAAAGACAAAAAAGAAACAATAATACTTATAAAGATATGGATATAGTAAACAATCACTCATATGAATAAATGTAATGAATAAATGGAAGGCATCAAAGTTGCATAAAAATACAAATTGGTGATCCCAGTCATGGGATATTATTACCCAAAAATAAAGCACCCCAAACCTAAACTATGACATAGCTCCAAATGAAACCAATGCATAGAGTTAGCTAATGATGAGCAAGGTTGCATCAGCATTTAGGTGAGGGATTTTTTCAAACCTATTGAATCAGACAACATTTCATGAATCCACAGCATTTCAACAAATTATGTTGCTTTGTTGCAAATCCTATCTTCCATATCCACATGAAATGTATAGAAATTGATTACATGGAGAAGGTTAGGGATAGAGTTCAAAGTACACCGATTTTCTTTAATCAATTTCTAAGTGTAACAAAACTCAATTTCATGAAATGTATAGAAATTGATTACATGGCGAAGGTTAGGGATAGAGTTCAAAGTATGCCAATTTTCTTTAATCAATTTCTAAGTGTCACAAAATTCAATTTCTTTAAACATAGAAGGTTAGAGATAGAAATCAAATTACGCCAATTTTCACAAGACACAGTATACATTTATTTCATAATTAGCTTGTTATTGAATTCTCCAAGTGATAACTTGCTTCCCCTCCTTCATAAAAAAAAAAAAACAACAGGATTTTATCTGTTTAATCACACTTTATCCTTTAATTTTCAATTTAGGGAAAATATAAAATAAAGCCTGAGCTAAGAAGTACACAGATAGAGAGACCTCAATATAGAAACTATTAAAGAAGTCCGAGCTGAGAAGTACACAGATAGAGAGACCTCAATATAGAAAATATTAAAGAAGCCTGAGCTGAGAAGTACACAGACAGACAGACCTCAATATAGAAATTATTAAAGAAGCTGAAGAGAGAGAAAGCGAGAGAGATTTAAGGAACGTAATGTCCGTTCTCTAGCACATAGTGTCATTCTTCCCATGGGCCACCCCTGGTCTATGAGCTTTATCTAAAGCTCACCAAACAAACTAAGCTAAAGATATATATATATACATGGAGAAAGAGATTGACAACATAACTTGAGTGAAATATGCCATAATCAATGTGCAAAAAACTAGTCAATTCTAAAACTACATTTGTAATCAAAACATCAAGATCAAGCTCCACCAGATCAATCAAATCAATTTTTATGAATGCTAGCAATACGAATCAATTTCTTTGGCATCTTTGTTTTCATAATTTTCACAAGACACACAGAGGCATAGACCAGAATGCAAAAGATTTTCCTAGAGAGAGAGTCTGTACTTTTTTCTCCTCTTCTTGCTTCATTTTCTATGTTGAGAGAGAGTGGGAGGATAGACTGCAAAGGACACAAACTCATGAAAGAGAGAGAAAGGGCAGGGAACAAACACCAGAGAGAGAGAGACAGGACACAAACATGAGAGAGAGAGAGAGGCAGAACACAAACGTGAGAAAGAGAGAGAGGGCAGGCCTAAACTAGTGGGAGTGAGCGAGAGAATGAGATGGCAGAAGTTAAACTAGAGACAGAGAGAGGGGGGGCAGGGCAGTCCGCTGAACCAGAGATGAGAGAGAGAGGGGCACCAGAATGTTTGGGTCTTTCATTTAAAAGAGAGAAGCCCGCTGCCCTATGACGCTAGAGAGATAGAGTATCGTGATCCATCAGGCTATTGGCATAGGTTGTTTCGAAATGGTTTCAAATGAAACCAAGAGGGATCACAACCGTTAAAAGTACGCAAGGTGATCCCACCAGTTCGGCT
>NW_006497436.1:1747716-1760963 GCF_000471905.2 Amborella trichopoda
ATTATATATATATATATATATATATATATATATATATATATAGAGAGAGAGAGAGAGAGAGATGTTGACTATGTTGGCCTGATCAAATTTCAAAATGACAGCAACTTCATTTACATTTTGTATTGAAAGTTTTAAAATTTATGCTCATTTTCAACAAAGCATTATTCATTATACGTCAGCACAGGACTCAATATCTGCCGAAACTTTCTGAATTTCTTTAAAACCTTAGTGTCATCTTCTAATCCGTAGGTTAACTTGCAAAGTTGCATCAAAGAATGAAAGAATTATCCATTACAAAATGCACAAAAGTTTTTACATTTTCATTGTAACTGAAAAAAATGTCCCCCAAAAATGACTATATTACATTGAGGGTCCCCAACACCATGAAACATTGACACCCAAAACTTCAGCAAATTTGATTCAATCAACATGATGCTGACCATAGAATACGTACACCAACACAATGCAAAAAAAAAAAGGATATAGAAACCGAGAACAAAGGATAGGGGAAAGGATGCACACCATCTACACTTCAGACCGATCAGCAGTGCTATCGAAGGAATCCTCTCTCTCGACCTTCTCTTTGTCTGGTATCTGATATTCCAAATTTTCCAACTCAATATCAATTGAAGTTTCCTCAGCCATAGCAGACAAGGCTTGGCGATTTTGCTTGCGGCAGTTTTTGGGCTTCGTTATTCGAGACAGCACTTGAACAACATCCCTAATTGCGGGCCGTTTTCTCGGCATCCGGTTTATGCATGTGTAGGCAAGCGCGGCCATTTCATTCACTTCTCTTACATCGTAATTCCCATCAAACCGAGAATCAATTATTTCTTCCCATCCAATTTTTCCTTCACTATGTATTGCTGCCTGTTCATCAGAGCAAAGTTTGTATGCTAAACTGAATCAGTTTCTATCTATGAATTTGAATCAGTGCTTGGCTTGTCAAAAATTATGATTCTAGTAAATATCAGCTATTACACACTTGATGGTATAGAGAGAGAGAGAGAAGGGAGGGGGAAATAAAGTAAAATAGAAAAAGGAGGCCAGATTCTTTACAAGTTCGACATATTCCATGAGACCCTGTTGAGGATTACGGCCTGTGATGAGTTCAAAGAGCAGCACTCCAAAGCTATATACATCGCTCTTTTTTGTGAAGGACTTTGTTGATATATATTCAGGATCAAGATAGCCAAATGTCCCCCTAATATTAGATGCCTGAGGGTTAACCATTGCCTCCCGAGACAACCCAAAGTCAGCCACCTGATCACAGTGCTTTTGTGTCAGTCATGTCATAGATTAACACCAAAAATCTCAGCATTCTACTCAAGAGAGAAAGAGAGAGAGAGAGAGAGATAAATAGTAAATTATAAACACAATAGAACGAGAAAAGTCCAAAACTTTCAAGAATAGTATCATATATTCATTTGTCGATATCATATATTCATTTGTCGAAATAATTTCAAAATAAAGGACCATATGACCAATTGAATGGCTCAAAGGGATTAGGAGCACATGCTGATTATGTTCCCAATCTATGGATTGGAACTCTGAAGTCCCCCATCATATGCCTAGATAATGCAGACGTGCAATATTTGAAGCGGTGTTAACCAGGTCAGCCACCAAAATGGTTAGGATTCTAGTCAAAACCAGTCAAAGCATTGGGAACCAATTTAGCCTTTCCAACGAGTCAAACATGGTTGGTCCCACTGGTCAAATATTGACTTTGAAATAATCCAACCAGTTAGACCAGCTGGCATGGTCTAGTATTGATAATGACGAATTTTGAGGCTCCAATAGTCCAAAATCTCCCACATTTCTCTAAAATGTTCAGAAAGCATATAAATAAGAAACTCTGGCAACCACAAAAGAACATCCAAGAAAACTATAGAGAATCAGAAAGGATAACCCACAAGTGATAAAGTAAGTGTAAGAAGCACCATGATGTTGCATGGTCTAGTGCAATCCAGATTACAAGGCAATGGCTCAGACTGCCAGCCAGTTAATATTGCTAAGGACTTGATGATTGAGATTAGGCTACAGCCTATCTTCCCAATAACATGCAGCAATGACAAGGAAACCATACATTTTGCTTCAAGCCGAATTTCCATGAATGAAGCACATTGAGGCACACTACAACTATCTTAGGAAGAAAGTGAAATCTAAGTAGACTTGACATCTTATTTGAAGTCCAAAATAACATCAGCTGACATGCTTGCAAAGAAGCTAGGAAAGAACGGGGAGGCAAGCCATCTTAGACAAGCTAGGAACAATACAGAGCTCTGCACCAATTTGTAGGGGACTTTAAGAAGAGGCATTTACCCAAGGATGCTTCCATTCTTTCTATAATTTTCTATCCCCTGCGTGCCATTTCATACTTTACACAGGCATAGCAATGTCCATGTATATAATGTCTATATGGTAACGAAGCACCCGTCAACAGGAAGTCAACTTTGCCCATAATCCTCCACCCAAACATAACAAAATACATCTTTTATTCCGGAAAAGATTTTATAATAGTTTGAAAACTTGGACAAGAGATTCTTGGCTCTCTAGACTCCATTAGGCACTGCTATTTGCTAAGTCTTAGTTTACTTTTCTGAGCTTGCTCTAAATTTTGAATCTTCATTCCTTTGTTGGAATCTCACCAAACCAACTCGACACATCACTTAAGAGTCACGCACCACATCTGATATATGACACTTTGGTTCTTAAAAGTGTCATATAGGCAAACGAGATGTCCATCAACCTTTATCTCCCTGATGTATGGATGTAAGATAAGCTAAAGAAGTTCAATTGCTTGTATGCTGAGTTTACCATCAGGGTCTCTCAGACCGAAGTGGTTTCCTGTTAGACTTGGGTAAGTCCCCTAGTATGGATTGCATCCAGCAGGATCCACTAACTCTCACAGTTTCCAAGATACAAAACCTGTGTTTGGGAGGGGGGAGTTGGTTTGTCAGTGTTCTAGGCATGGGGGATTGCAGGAAAATCCGAAACCCCTTTCTTGCACCTTTTTTCACAATGAGAGAGCTTCATGAAAATTTTCACTTAAGGGTCAAATGGGCATCCTCTATCCAATCCAAACCTTGAAGTTTGCTAAAAAAATCCTTGAAATATGGAAAATTCCAATTTAGGGTTTGGCCAAAACTGATAGAGGAAAATTGAACGAGAACAGAGAACAACAATAACTCAGCCCAAACACATCCTTTTCATTGTTCCTCTTTTCTCCGAAAAAAATCACTTGGAATCTCTTAATAATATTATTTAATGATCCAAGGACATAAAGTGTCCATACAAATAATAAATTGACCCATATGTCCTAATTGACTCTTGATTAAATAATATTATAAATAAAATGACTAAAAGTCCCAAGTGGTCCAGCAATTAAAATCATTCTCCCCAGGTTGAGGATAACTCGCCCTCGAGTTAGAACCTTCATCTCAATGTTAGAAAAACTGGCCAGGTCAAACTGCACCCGGCCGGGTTACCCTGAACCGCTCTATGGGCGGGTCCTGTCAAGCCCCATTTTGGAGGTCAAGTTCCCAAGTTTTGAAAAAATTTCACAAAAAATTCTTAAAAAATCCAAAAAAAAAAAATAGAAATTTATTTGTAATGTTTTTTTTTATGTTTTCTATCATTTGGGAGAAGATTGGAAAGTATTTTGGCCATGACTACTTTTTGACACTAAGTTTTTAACCTCATTTAGTTGTGTTTTGTTTAATTTTGCTTTAAACATATTTTTTCGAATGTTTTGTATTTTTTTTTTTAAATTTGTTTTTGCCTTGCTAGCATTGCTCCACCCGGGTTGGTTACCAGACCAGTTCTGGTTTACCTAGACCCAATCCATGGTTGGGTTCCATTCCCAAGTCATGTTTTCCTACATTGCTTCATCTTCATCTATATCTTGCCCAAATACTCAGACAAATCAACAATGTTGAAGATACCCTACGTCTCCATATGTGAAGCCAAAACGACCTTGTGAGCATTGTACCATCTTCTTCACAATCTTTAACCGTCCTGCCCTGCAATCATACTTGTTATACTCACCTACTGGATGCCTTTCCTTCCTGGGGTACATTATAAACCAATCTCCCACATTAACGAGACTTGAGATCAAGGCGTGCCATGGAATGTATTCCCTGTTGGGCCCATTGTGTACTACCATAATTGTAGTATATGAGCAAAACATACTTTGTCCTAAACACATTGGAGAATACTATACTACAAACTTTGAAGTAACTCAAGATTAATGTTGCGTTACGCTCGTAATTTCCTTCAGCTCGCACATAGTGATCACATATGGGGATTCTCCACTAAAAAAAAACAATAACATCAGGAATCACATAATCAACCATTCGATAGGCACCTTCTATGATGAACTCACTAGCAAAATCCTCATAGGAAAATACACCAAACCCTAAGGGTGCTAACCCATTATTCGAAGAAGACATCAAGAGAAACAACATCCTTACTACCACAATCATCTCCATGATCCTCCTTACCCTCACTTTGCCACTCCCCATAAACAATATCACCCACCAAATCATCATCAAAGATAGGACACTCATAAAAGATGGGATCGGTATCAAAGACGGGATCACCATCTCCATCATAAGGTTCCTCGTCAAAAATTGGATCACCCATGAAAACACACCAATCATCAAGGATTTGGGGAAGAAACTCCCTTCCCAGTTCCTCGTCCACTACTCTAGGTGTAATCTGTTACGCAGATCACCAAAGCTTACCCATTAAATATCACTTTAGGCTAATCCTCTTCAGGTACCTCATCATAAACCAGGTCAAATGATAGTTTGTTGTCCAATTCAAGAAACTCCTTAGCAAGGGTCACAAATTTTCTATCCATGTATTGAGAAAACACGTGTGCGATTCCCAACACTTAAAGCACTTAATGACGTCGTTGTTTAAACGATTCAGGCGGCTGGAACTGCCCCTAACACCCATAGTACCCTACTGTTTGGACGAACAGGCAGGTCGTGAGGCATGTCCAGCCACCAATTTCCCACTTTTTCCGCTAAGATTGCTTCCAAGGTCACTTTTACCACCCTGGGCTTCACCCCACTTTGATGACAAACATCACTGCTAAGCTTCAACCTTAACCACAAGCTTGTAAACTTCATCTAAAGTCCAATAACATCGTAGCACCACCGCATCTTGTATCGATTTGCTCAGCTCACCTACATAGAGAACTAGGGACTATTCCTCTCTTTCAACCACATCAATACAAGCCATCAACTGATGAAATTCACCAGTGTACTCTTTAACACTTTCATCGCCTTGAAGGGAGAAAATTTTCAGATAGCTATCTGTCCTTTAAATTATTTTTCATCTTCTCCTCAATATTAATTTTGGACTTTCCCATTCTCCCTTCTAAACCTACGTTATTCCCACCATGCTAAAGCACTTTTCTTCAATTTTACGACAATAATTTTTACTTTTGGGATCCTCTTATAATCCAAAACCCTTTCCACAATTTAACCAATCTATAAACTCCTCAAGTTGAGGCTTACCGTCAAAGTCAAGGATACCCACCTTCATGTCGAAAGCCCTTGAATGGTGCCTTCCACGTCTAGGCCTTTCAACGTTATCCTCATCACTGGACTTAACATGCAGTGCGCAATAGTGAAAAGGGTTGTATTCAAGATCTTCTTGGGCCGAAAGATCACCATCTTGCCTATGATTGATATTTGCAAACTGTTTCACCAGCTGATGAACTTTCCTTTTGAGGTCTTCAATCTCCTTATCTCTAGAATCACGAAGTTGTCTTCGAAACTGCCCCATTCCACAGCCCTTTCTCACTACGATGGATTTGCTAAAATCACAAAACCTAGACAGAGAATCAACCAAAACCTTGCCGAAATCAGTAAGCTCTAGGCTGAATTTGGCAAAACTTGGCCCAAAATCAGTAAACCCTAGACTTGGGTGTAGTTTCCCGGCCTTCTTGTTCAAGAAAGCCTACACTCTGTTATCAAATTGACGTAGTAAAATTGAAGGAAAATAGAAAACAATAATAATTTAGGCCAAACACACACAACAAATAGAAGAAAACAAAGGGTCCCTTCATCAAACACTCACATTTAGCGAAAACTTCATTTTTCTTATTCCTCTTTTCTCAAGAAAAATTATGTGGAATGACCCCTCTCTAGGCCCCATGCAACTCTTAGTATAATCTGATGATCCAATTATTAAAAGTGTTAGTGTCCATACAAATATTAAATTGACCCATATGTCCTAACTTAACTGACTTTTTAAATATATGACACTAACTATAAATAAAATGACAAGAAAGTCCCAAGAGGTTCAGCAATAAAAAATGACTGAAAATAACCCTAAAATAAATAGAAAATCATCCCAAACATGGTTGCTCTTCTTGTTCTTCTTGGTAGCTTCCTAGGTTCACATCCTCCAAATATATGTGAGATTTCTTGCTTCCACAGAGGACACTAGTCACTTTGCCCACTTGATGCACTTTGCGCATCATAAAAAAAAAATTGTGGTCCCCAAATCAAGTACATACAAAATCCGATCTTACATATAATCCAAGGGTTTTGATTTGGGGCATTTGAAGATTTGTTTACAAATATTAGAGGGCATGCATGATTTGAATCAGATGCATCATTGAGAGGATCAACTTCAAAATTTAAGCGAAGAGAAATTGGGTTTTTTTTTTTTCAATTTAAAGTCATAGGAATTTATTTTGGAAAAAATATAACTACATCTAGTAGTACTTTTATTGTACTTAATGCCTCCAGCATGATTAGAGTTTTAAATTGTTTCTCGAGTAACATTCTCTCAAAAGATTTAGTAAAACAACTTTTCATATTTCAATCATCATCATCATCGTGATTTGAGCCTTATCCCACCTATTTGGAGTTAGCTACAAGAATCTTGTTCTACCATTCTACTCTATCAAGGGTCATATCCTCAATCAGACCATAAATCATCATGTCTCTTCTCACTACTTCCATCCTTGTACTTTGGGGCCTTCCCCTTGCCCTTGTAGAGCCTTCCACAACTAAAACACCCCTTCTAACAGGTGTTGTATGAGGTCTACATTGCATGCGACCAGACCACCTAAGTCTACTTTCCCTCATCTTATCACCTTTGGAGCTACACCTAAGTTCCCTCATATGTATTTATTAAGAATTCTATCCTTCCTTGTCTTGTCACACGTCCATCTCAACATCCTCATCTCAGCTACATTAATCATATGAATATGTTGTTTCTTGACTACCCGACATTCCATCCAATAAAGAATGGCTAATGTTACACCCATCCTATAAAACATTCCCTTCAGTTTCATTGGTATGTGACAATCACATAAAACTCTAGAAATACATCACCATTTCACCAACCCAATTCTAATTCTATGCGCAACATCTTACTCAATCTCTCCATTCTCCTAGATTATCCACCCAAGATTTCGAAAACAATTTCTTCTAGGTATTTCTTGACCATCAATCTCAACTACTTCCTTGTTTCTACTCTATTATTATTAAACTTGTGTCCTATATATTCCGTCTCAATCCCATTAATTTTAAAACCTTTAGATTCTAGATCATCCCTCCAAATTCTAACTTTACACTGCCATCCTCTAGTCTCATCAATCAAAACTGTCATCCACAAACAATATACATTGTGGTACCTCATCATTTAAATGCCTATTAACTCATACATAATCAAAACAAAGAGATATCGGCTCAACACTGACCCCTGATCTAGCCCTACTGTCAATGAAAACTCATTTGTCTCTCTATTAATTGTCTTCACACTACTTAGCGCTCCCTCGTACACATTTCTCAAGACGTCAATATATCCACTAGAGGCTACTTCCTTTTCCAACACCACCACCAAATTAACTCTCTAGGTACCCTTTGTCTAGATCAATAGAGATTATGTGGAGGTCACTCCCCTTCTCCCTAAATTTCTTACTTAGTTGCTTAAGTAGGAAAATAGCCTCAATTGTTGACCTCTCTAGCATAAAACCAAAATGATTTACTAATATAATCCCTCCAGTCTTAGTCATTGCTCAATCACTCACTCCCACAACTTCATATTGTGGCAATAATTTTAATCCCACAATATTTCGTACAATTTTGCATGTCTCATTTGTCCTTGTAAATAGGTACTACAGTGTTTTTCTCCTTTTATCTGGCATTTTCTTTATTCTCAGTATCTTGTTGAACAACTTGGTGAGTCAAAATATGCTAATATCTCCAATCCACTTTCAAACCTCTATCGGGATACCATCTGGTCTTAAAGCCTTTTTTATCTTCATCTTTCTCAAAGCTTCTTTCATTTCAGATATCTTAATCCTGATCTATAACCTCATACCTCATTTATGTCGAAGCTTTCTCCTAGCTTTGTGCTTCCAAAGTGTTCGTCTTTAACACTTTTTTAAAATAAATTTGCCACCTTTTGTTGACGTTGTCATCCTTCACCAACACCCTCTTATCCTTGTTCTCCCTCTGATCCTTGTTCTTAATGTATGTAATATAATATGGATCTCTACACTTCATCTCTCTCTTCTTTTCTAGTTTGACGACATCTTTTTCACTTTATCTTGTCCTCAATTTATTGTATAGATCATCATATGCCTTAAGTTTAACCTTACTCTTTTCTTAGTGTCTTTCTCAACATTTTTATATTCTTCTAAATTTTGATCATTTCTATCACATTGGTGACCTTTTATAACATGATCATTTTTCGTTAATAGCCTTTTAAACATCCTCACTCCACCACCAAGTTTCCTAGTCAGAATTTCTTTTCCCTCTAAATTCTCCTATAACTTCTTTTGCCACTTTCTTAATACAATCAGCCATTCATTTTACATAACATTAACTTTGTGCTCAGAATTATATTTTCCTTCTTTTATCAATTTATTCCTAAATAAATCTATTTTCTCCCTTCTTAAATTCTACAACCTAGTTCTTGGACACCTATTAGTTTTGCTCCTTTTAATGTGTACAAAAATAATTTTACACATGTACTAGGATTACTTGTTCGGTATTTTTGAACTTCATGATACCAATCGAATATTTTTAGTTGGTTTTTATGCTTCTAGCATGCGTAGACTGTTTCCAAAGTAACATTTCCTCTCAAACATGGTAACAAATAAGCCTTTTTTCACATTTAGATGTATTTTTATGCATGTATAAAAGTGAGAACGGCTTAGTGGTTTTTTAAATAGAAAAAGAAAAGAAAGTTCCATGATCCAGTGAGGTGCTTTTATTGGTGTTTTTATGCAAGAAGGAAAGGTGGGAAATTGAATCCACCCTTTTTCTGAACCTTAAACAAATAAAATCAGCAATAATGGAGAAAGCACATAGCTGTAACTCAAGCCAAGAGAAGAATTTTCTTCTTTTATGGAATAAATTTCATTCACATAACATATCCTCCCAAAATATGACATCCAACCTTTTATAAACCTATGAAACCCTCATTTAACTTGAGATCCAAGTAAATATGTAAGACTCTAAAATATCCCTAAAATAATACTAAAGTTCTAAAAATATCCATGTGAACAGTAATAAATGAACAGTTTCATGAATAATAAATAAAAAAAATATAAGAAAACCCTAGAATCCCAACAAAACTTAAAATCCTAAAAATATATCTGAAAACTAAAATCAAAATATACATCCTTTAAACTTGAATAGAAATTAAAAATAAGTATAATTTTCCCCTCCATCATTCTCCTGTGTTTGGAGAAAACTCATCCTCAAGTTTTGAAATGTGCTAAAGATGAATTCAATATCAAATCCGCATTCTTTAACCTTCTTCTTCTTTGTTCGCTCAAAGATTATTTGTGGTAAAAATAATTCTAATAGAAACGGAACTTGATATGTATATTGAGAAATCGATGCAAATTTATCAAATTCAACTATTCTTGAGCTCCCATTGAAAATCGTGAAGGAAAGTTCAACCCAATTCTTTGTACTTTAGAGGCTTTCTCAACATCTATCTCAATACTCTCTAAAACCAGGGCCACAATTTGCAAATTTGAGTCGACAATGCTTCCACTGCACTATTCTAATTCTAATGCCCTAATTCTCCTTGATATCGTTAGGATCTTCATCTTTTTCTTCGTCAAAGATGGTTCACCCACGAAATCTTGATCATCACCATAGATTTGATCTCTTACAAGATCTGGTTTATCATCTAAATATGTATCGAAAATTGGTGGTAGATCCCAACCTAAATACTACTGATTTTCCATATGACCTACACCAAAATCAACCTCATTCTCCTTCAAATCATGTAGATCGATTAAATCATATGATTTATTCTCCTGAAAATGAGGGTTCCAATGCGGAACGCGTGCATAGTTTGGGTGGTCGAAGGCAACTTCATCATTTCGCTCCAACTCTGACTCGGGCTATGATTCATACCATTCTCCATAAAATCCCTCAAGATTTGGATCTATTACCATAGATTCCTCTTCGTTTAGGGCATGTTGTTGCTGGCATCACTTGTGCAGCAATACCTCTATAACCCTCTCCGTTAAGTTGTTGATTTCCTTGTGTAGATGGATCAGATCGGCATCCTTATGGCCAAGTCCTTCACGACCAGCCATCGCAATTTTGAGCCATCTTTGAACCATGCTCTGATACCACTTGATGTAGGAAGGAAATGTATGAAATTGAATCCACCCTTTTCCTAAACAAGTAAAATCAGCAATAATGGAGAAAGAACATGGCTGTAAATCAAGCCAAGAGAAGAACTTTCTTCTTTCATAAAATAAATTCATTCCCATAGCATATCCTCCCAAAATATGACATCCAACCTTTTATAACCTTATGAAACCTTAATATAACTTGAGATCCAAGAAAACATTTAAAACTCTAAAATAACCCTAAAAAAGTAGTAAAATTCCAAAAATACCCCTACAAACAGTATCATGAATAGTACACATGAATCAAACCATAGAATCCCAACAAAACTTAAAACCATAAAAATAATCCTAAAACTAAAATCAAAATATACATTTTTTAAAATTGAATAAAAATTAAAAATACGTAATATTTTGCCCTCCATTATTGTTTATGACACTAGCATGTTTAGATTGTAGCCAAAGTAATATTTTCTCTAAAAAACTCGGTAAATACATATTCTTTTTTATGATATAAAAAAAAAATATTTATACGTGGGAATCACTTATTGGGTTATTTTATCAACTTAATGATGCGAATGAGATGTTTTTTGTTGGCTTTTTATGACTCAAGCACGCAAATGAGAAATTGAATTTCCAGTAAAACACTCAGTAAGAATAAACATTCTTTTTTTTTCATATTTTGATGTACAAAAAAATATTGTTGTACACATTGGAACTCACTTATTGGTTTTCTTTAAGATAAAAATAAAAAAAATAAATAAATAAATAAAAATAAAACAACGGATGCCAATCAAAGATTTTTGGTTGGTTTTTTATGCCTGTAGTACCTTATTTCCAAAGTAACATTTCCCCAAAAAATATCAAAAACAGTAAATATTTTTTAGTTTGAAATTTTGAATGTAATTGAAAATATTTTTACAGGTGTAAAACTAAACCACTGTTTTTTGTACGCTTTTGGGGCCGGAGGATCCATGCAGGTTGATCCTAATAGGAAGGATAAAGTGAAATGTGTATTCTGTGGGGAGAGATGGATGGCGCTATCAACCACCTAAAACATCACCAGTGTGGTGTTCTTGTGACTGTCAAGCAACAATTGCTTGCATTTTATCATGGTGGCGAGAGGCAAAAAGACATAAAAATAGAAGGTGGTAAAGGAAGTAGAGGAGAGATTAAAATGCACCTACTTGAGAGCAGATAACAAAGATTTAGATGCCTAACTTGAGTTTGCAAGAAGCCAGTCCAGAAGGTATGTACAAACAGCAGGTCATAATGGGGAGGCAATGTGGTGTGGGGTCTGCAGGAGCTGGACCAGTTGTCCTGTACCTTCAGGACCCAATCATGTAGCATCTAGCATGGGGGAATAAGCACCAGGATTATTCAGGATTTGTGCATGCATGATAGGCATAAACCTCCTAGTAGTTCTCAGTCTTCTCATGCTATACGGACTCCCAAAATTTTACAACCTTATAGCTTATCCAAGAGTAAATTGATCCCCTTCAGTCCGAGTTCAGAGCAAAAGACCCTAAAGTCCACATAGGCCAAGACAATTAGAAGCACATTAAAAGGCAATTGCTGAGTGGTTTTATGATGCTACCATCTCATGCAGCAAATAGTGAACAATGTTCAAAAATGCGGATTCGGCCGCCTAGGCGTTTTCGGCACCTAGCTGCCTGGGGCGGCGCCCAAAGACAGGGTGCCCTCACATAAATTGAAACCCCCCCCCATCAAAAAACAAAAAACAGGGGGAGTTCTTTGGGTATAAGACCTAAGTTTCTCTTTGGGTATAAGACCTATGTTTCACTTTTACATAAGACTTAACCCATTAAGATATCACATAATCAATTATTTATCAAATAAAATAGAATATTAAAACATGACACATTATACAAAAAAAGAATCAACAATTCATAAAAGAATACGATATATGCTCAATTTCATCGTCCAAATGACAAAATTCAATTAATCAAAAAAATCAATCTTTTAACTACAACCATGTAAATATATTGTAAAAAGAAAAAAAAAAAAAAAAGCAAAAGTAAACACATGATTCATCACATAATACATTGTAGCAAAATAAAATCAAAACCTTCTTTCAAATATGATATACTTTAAAAATATCAAAATCAAATCGGTGCAAGCCTCGTCTATTGGGTAGTCAAAAGTTCTCAAAATCAACTACTAGAAGCTCCAAATCCACCCACAAAGGCTGGTTTTTTTTTTTCTTTTCGGGGGGAGGGGGGGGGGGCGGGTTCTGTTTCTGGGGTTTAGAATACCCCCCGAAACCCTTTTTCCCCCCTTTATAGGAGGGAAAAATTACAGTTTTTTACCCTTCACGGAGGGTTTTTTTCCACCTGTCTACAAAGTGTCACGGGGCAGCAGCGCCTAGGCAGTCAGCTAGAGACAGGGCGCATAATGACCCCGCCGAGACCCTAGGCGTTTTTTTCAAATTTTTCACCTCGGCGATCAGGCGACCGAATTTTCGAACACTAATAGTCAATATTATAAAACACTGATTTCTCGGCCCCAGCTAACTAGCACTCGACCAAAAAACTTGGCCTCGGCATCCCCCCCTCCCCCCGGAGGGAGCTTTGTATACATAATTAGATGTACAAAC